>JAULUF010000015.1:23812500-24050000 GCA_031834385.1 Semotilus atromaculatus
TGTGCAGGTTGTGGTTAAAGTCATGGGATAAGTGTGTAGAGTTTTGAAAACTGTGTTCAAGCAATGAAAAACTAACTAGAGTTTGGTCCACATGAACCACTGCTGTGCAGACTGTAGTTAGAGTTTTGCACATGTAGCTCCAGTTATGCTCACTGTCGTTTAGCGATCGAAAAAAAAACTGTAAACACTAGTCAAAATGCTTTAATCATTACCCCAACTACACTAAGAGACTAATAGTGAGTTAGATAACCTTTAAATGATTATACAGGGGCTTAACGGGTTCAACGTGGCAGTGGTGCTATATAGCACCTCAACCACACCAAAGAACCGCTGAAGAACCAACATTTGTTTGTGTGTAGTATACAATATACAGGCTTCTGCACAGTGTACCACTTCACCTTGTTGTTGTTTTTTTTAATGAATGCATTTTCTGTCCGGCAGGCGCAGAAGGTCTAAAAGCCAGATGGTTATACTCGGACTCAAAATCCACATTCTGTTTAGTCTTATAGAGATTTGCTTTGCTCTTTCAGCACATGCACATTTACACATCTGTCTCTCTCTCTGGTGAAAATCTCACTTAGGATTCTTGGTGTGCGACATGAAATAATCATTCATTTATAATCAGATGCCCAGATGGCAAACCACAGCAGATATAACACATACACATCATCACCTAGTCCTGCCGCCTTCACCTGCTCTCTTCATTTCACATTCTACACACAATCGTTCACGTGGCTGGAAAGAAAATACTGGCAATTATTAGGAGGTCTTTTTATGGCGAGATTAAATAAGCATTATTGGACGAGGATTACCTACTTCCCAAATGTACTGTGAAGGATTGCTTTGCAAAATCAGAGCAAAATTTACATTTATATACATTCTCCCTCAGTACTGCAACAGTTCTGGGATGAATGATATTTTCATGGTCCAAATATAACACAAAATTTAGTTCATAAAGTGTAAAATCCCTCCAAAGGCAGACTTTTTTGACTTTTTTTTTGCTTGTGTGTGTGTGTGTGTGTGTGTGTGTGTGTGTGTTTAATTGTTGGTTTCAAAAGTCTGAGTCTACACTTGGATTTTTGTATTCATTTAAACTTGGAAATTAGTAATTTTATGATGAGTATATTTTTCTTTTCTTGCATCTATTATTATTTCTTTTTTATTAACTCAGTGTTTAGTAAATATGTGAGTAATTTATTATTGTGAAGTTCATTTCATTTTCTGAGACCACTGTGCAAATATCAGCTTGGAATCTTTTCCTTTATGAATATTTAATCTCAGCTGTATTGTTGCAATAGCTTGTGTTTGCATGATCAAATGCGGGTTTAAATGCTTAATAAGCCAGACTTGGATCAGAGGAATAACTTAAGAAGCTTAAGAAAAAACAATTAGACAACCCCAAGATATGTCTTTTTTTTTTCTCATGAGACATTTAAGTTAAAGTTTATAGTGTAGATATGTCCTGTAACATCTCTGAGCGTCTTTTGCAGTGTAATTACTTGCGTCTGAACCTCCAGGGCAAGTGGAACTAGATCCATAGAGCAAAACCAACAGAATGCAAGTTTCCTTTAAAAGTAGGGTATGCAGGATTTTTCTAAACAAAATTTCCCAAATTAGTTTAAACTGTCTATATATACCAACACATAATTAAAATGTAAGTACTCTGAAAAAGAAAGTATAAAAATTGAGTGTCTGTAGTCCTCTCAGTGCTGCAATAAACACAGATACTTATTATTTCCATTCGGACGAATGAAATGATTGGCTGGGCGACTGTCACTCTCCCTCGCTACCATGGCTACCACCCCTGCTGCTACAGGAGCCGCCCACATGTGCGCACCGTTTGACTCGAGGAGTGGAAGAGGCACGGCGCTAGTAAGAAGAATCACAATTATGGCAGAGAATTTAGCAGTCAAAATTCCCAGTACCTGCATATATAGTCAGCGAAGGCAAACCAGACAAGAAAAGGAAGACAGTATTTGAAAAGGCTATGCCCAAAAAGTCTTTGGATAAAGCAAGCAATATCAGGGCTTTCCAGCGGTGGACAACTGAGGGACATCAAGGGGCTGATGTGATGGTAACAGTGCTTTCATCGTGGAAGCTCTTACATGCAAAACACCGTATATGTTATGAATCTTACACGAAATTCACCTTCATATCACAGTGTAACTGATGGTAACGGGAAAAACGTGTATCAATGCAACCTGTTTTTAGCTTTGAGTTTGCCTTATGTTACTAGCTTGTTACCGAATCAAACTCAATATATTTATGCTGGCTTGATAGTGAGTACTAACAGCCATAGTTGTTTATATTCATAATGATGAAGTTAGGTATTTTATTACATGTGATTCTGACATGATATCACTACATGCACTGCGCTCCTCTCGGCGCTGGTAAACTCGTCCTCCAGCTGAGCGCGGTCGGTATCGCGTGGTCATGTGTTTTGGGGGCGTGGCTTTGGAAGGAGCCCTGACGGGAGGGGTTGGGAGTGAATGGAGATAAGTAGCTGTGTTTATTGCAGCCCTGAGAAGACTACAGACACTCGATTTTTATACTTTCTTTTTCAGAGTACTTACATTTTAATTATGTTTTGGTATATAAAGACAGTTTAAACAAATTTGGGAATTTTTATTTTAATTTTAAATCCTGCCTACCCTACCTTTGATGTATGCTGTATATTTGTATATATACAAATATACAAATTTGTATATATATTATTTGCGTATATATTTTTCCACATATGGAGCAGAGATGTTTAGTATGCATTAAGGTCTTATCTAGCTCAGTCCTAATGAATTCTGAGCCACGTGTGCATTAGGCATCCATTTCAGAGCCTGTTTAAGTGATAAGAAAGCTGATGCTTTTTTGATCTAGTGAAGGACCTAATTTGACTCAAGGCAGGAGAGAGAATATGAGTAGGTGAACCATCTTTATTGACCTAATGATGAATCTGATCTCCCATAATGCCTCAGTCCATTTAGATTTCCTTCTCTCTCTGACATCTCTGCTCAGCTCTCTTTCCTACACTTACTCGTATTTCATGTTACCACCCTTTTCCATGGATATGAGAAACACTTAAAAAAGAAAGTGTATACTACCATTTAAATGTTGGGCTCAGTATGTATTTTGTATTTTAAGAAATTTACTTTTATTCATGGATTAAATGGATCAAAAGTGACAGTTAATACATTTGTAATCTTACAAAAGATGTATATTTCAAATACATGTCAAAAATAATTCCTGAAAAAGCTATCACGGTTTCCACAAGTATATTAAGCAGCACAACTGTTTTCTCGTTTTCTTGTTTTCAGCATCAGAAATGTTTCTTGGGCATCAAATCATCATATTAGAATGATTTGGTGTGAAAAGGATCATGTGACACTGAAGACTGGAGTAATGATGCTGAAAATTCAGCTTTGATCAAAGGAATAAATGACATTTTAAAATATATTCAAATAGAAAAGTAGTTTTGATAAAATTAATAATATTTCACAAAATTACTATTTTTACTTTGATCAAAGCAATTCAGCCTTGATGAGAACTTTTAATTAAAAAAAGATGTAACAAATATTGAACTACTGAATTAATGAGCCATTTTATTATTATTCATTAATTTATTTGTATACTGGATGTATTTTCCATTTTCTATGTGAGATTTAAAATCATTTAATGAATTGTTTTTATTATTTTTTACTACAATGAATTGAATAGCACATCAACAGAGCATGTCAAAATTATGATATTGTTATTTAATTCTGACTGTTGGATAAAGTTGGGACAGGCCAGATTCACCAGGGGGGAATAACCATATTTCAAGAACTTTGGAATGTTGAAATTTTGTTAAATAGTAGCTTATGTAATATATCTCATATAATACTCACGTGTCTTCAGTGTTAAAAAAGAAAAAAAAAAGAAAATAATGGGACACCATACTCTATTTGTGGATAATTACAATTTCATTCTCATTATTTTTCCATTTCCCGCCCACTCCTTCTCTGCATCTCTGGCTGTTTTTTAAATTCAGATCCCCTGCTTTTCTCTGACATGCTCCAATTTCATATGCCTTCCCTCTTTCTCCCTCTTTCCCCCTCTCCTTTCATTCTCACAGGCTATATCTCCTGAGATCTCTCTCTCTCTATAACCGATGAAAGTCACGGTGACTTTGACAGCCCAGGCTTCAGAAACAGGTCTAATTTAATGTATTTGATTTTATTACCGTAATAAGCCTGGCCAGGCATTGAACCATGTGTATGTGTGTGTCAGTGTGTGTGAACACATACATTAGTTTAATATTACTTCATCTCAAAAAGATAAGGTTTATAATTTTTTTTTCATCATGAAGAATTTAAGTCTGTCCAACTCGATGTTCAAACCCAGTGTATGATTTCACAGAAGTTGCTCACTCATAGCTCAAGAGACTTAATTTAGTTATCAGCTGTTTCATTTATGTATCAACGTTGCCTTCCAATGTTGAAATAAATCAGAATTAAATTAATTTTACTTTAATTAAATTACTTTTTTGAAGAAAATGTGAGTTGTATGTTTAAATCTTCCTGCGGCAATTGATCGATTTTTGCATTTATTCATTTATTTGCTTAAATGTGGATTGTTTAGCTTTTTCTCAGGATAACACATTTAGAAGCAGTGAACTAAAGTCAACATGGAAGGCCATTCACAATCAATCGTACATGTGACATATGAGTGAAAAAGGATAAGAATAAAATGTAGGGTGTGACTTGATTTTATCCATCAGGTTTTAATTGGATCATAAAAAGGGGGCACTGTCATGTCAAAGAGGAAAGTCATTTCAGAGGTGGAGCCAATCTTTTTGCTAAAAGTTGTAGACATTTTTGAAAAACACACTGAAAAAAATGCTTTTTGCTGCTTGTTCAAATTGCTTAATTAAAGGAGAACTCCGGTCAATTTTAACATTGAGCTAATTTTTTTGTAAATTTGGAGTGGTGTCAGTACAGAGAACAACGACAAAAATCGGTGTTGCCTACACCGTGTTATAATCTTTTTAAAATGTGCTCCCTGTTGACTTCAATGGGGCAAGTTTTAAACCTGCTTTTAGCCTCTTAACATCCTTGATGTGTCATTACAAGTGCACAGCCATGTGAGTGGTGTTATTAAGAGTGAACACGGTCAATCTGACTGCAGTAGATGTGAAAGATATGAATAAAAATGATGTTAATTCAGCCAGCTCACATACCTGTATTTTCTTCCTGTTTTCGGTCAAAGTCCACAGTAGTCGATTATCGAGTTCGTGCGCGCGACCAGGCTGTATGAGATCCCATTCTCCCAACTCGATAATCGACTACTTTTGACTTCGACCGAAAACAGGAAGAAAATACAGGTATGTGAGCTGGCTGAATTAACATCATTTTTATTAATATCTTTCACACCTACTGCAGTCAGATTGATCGTGTTCACTCTTAATAACACCACTCACATGGCTGTGCACTTGTAATGACAAATCAAGGATGTTAAGAGGCTAAAAGCAGGTTTAAACCTTGCCCCATTGAAGTCAACATGGTGCAAATTTTAAAAAGATTATAACACGGTGTAGGCAACACCGATTTTTGTCGTTGTTCTCTGTACTGACACCACTCCAAATTTACAAAAAAATTAGCACAATGTTAAAATTGACCGGAGTTCTCCTTTAAAATGAGCGTAAGCAACACATTTGCTATACATTTTGTCCAAACTTAATTTGATTGTATTCAATCTGCTTAAATATATGTAAAATTTAAGTTTACTTAATCCATTTGTGTTAAATTATTACATTAATGATTTTTGTTGCATTAACTGAAACTGGGCGGTGCTTGTTAGTTCCCAGCATGCTTTGCATATGGCTGAATTAAGAGAGAATAAATGTTGAAATTAAGTGTTATTTTATGTGTTTTTTGAAAAAATAAGAAAAGAGGAAGACTTGATAGTATGTAATTGTGTATGTAAATGTTCAATTACATTGCAATTATTAGAACCATTTAAATTACAGTGGGTTACCATTGTAGAGAAGAGTGGAGCATTTCGTTAGGCTGAAGACTGAATCATCGGTGCTCATTGCAAATGCTTTGACTGATGAAGCATATAAATCTTATAATTTAAGATGCTAAAAAGTATTGGTAGCTAATAGATGGCTATAGTATAGAAATTGAGTAGAGTGATACTAAAATAAATTTTATACCTGAATCATATCAGGGAGCCTTTTTAAATTCACTTTGAAACTACTTAATTGGGTCACTTAAAATGACATAATTGCAAGATGTTGAAGTTACATGAATAAGTTATGTTTGATTAACTGAATTGGTTCATGTGGGAACGATGTACACTATCAAATCATGTAAATCCAACACACTTTTTTTCAGTGCATAACAGGAACATTAATAAAATATTTTGAATATAATTTTCAGTTTGCTTTCCATTTTTCTGTCTAAGATAATCAATTAATATATTAAAGAGGACCTATTATGCCCTATTACAAAGTCTTGATTTTGTTTTAGGTCTTCACGCTTGAATGTGCAAAAAACACATTATTTTTAATTATCGCAACACCTCTCTTCCCAGTCTGTCAGTAACGCTCTGTTTAGTTCCTATCTCTATGAACCCCCTCCTTCTGAAAAGAGCAATGTGCTCTGATTGGTCGCCTGGATCAGTGTGTTGTGATTGGTCAAACTCAACCAAGTTTACTAACTTGCTACTAACTCAACTGAACCATGCCATGCCCTTTTTTGTGTGTGTATGTTTTGGCAGGGAATTATTTAAATGAGGAATATTCTGACGTGTTCATCCTGGAAGAAAACTGAAGTCTACAATTGAGGTGTTTCAGGGAGTTCAGAAACAGTGTTTACTCCCTTTGGTGACCTTGTGCTTTGTTATTTTGCAGACCTTTTTCATGCTCAAACAGCATAATAATATTAATAATAATAGGTCCACTTTAAAGAAATCAGATTCTAAACCCATTAGCGGATCCTGAGCGTTAATTTAGGTAGTGCAGATTCTGGGTCTTAACGCCAGTTTATGATAAACATTTTATAAGCTTTATATTGTATTCTGTGGAACTCTTGCAAATATGATTTCTCATTATGATAGTGCATGGCGTAGGGAGGGCTGAGGCTGAGCAGGGGATTGTGGGTAATGCCCTGCTGGCTCACGCCTCAGGCTGTCAGGTTGTGTAGTGTGCAGGATTGACAGAACCCAGAGCTCTGGGGTACAAATATGAGAAAGAGTAAAAGAGGGCCGAGAGACTGAGATCCCAAGCAGGGATTTGGTTAGTGACCTGCACGTTTTTATGCCTCTGGCTTCGTGTCTTTGTTGTTCTCACTCTCTCTCTCTCTTATTCACTCTTTCTTATACCTTTGTCAGCAAAAAGAGAGTGAGAGAAGGGGGAAGGTGAAGGAGAGGATTTTCTTCTGGTTAAAACGCATTGAGTGGTCAACCAAGTGTGAAATTAACAGACAGAAATCAGCGGCTCTTACATATATCAAAATATGATTAAAAACTGACCCTTTAGCACATGAAGACACACACACATGAACAAATGAGGCCTAAACCACAGCCAAAGACAGATACACACATGCAGACAAATGTATTCCTAGAATACAAAATGCTAAAGATTGGCACTCACAAATTGGACTAAGTATATGCTTTTGATGGTGACCCGGTTGCTAGGGGCATGACTTAACCGTCATGGAAACAGCAATAACAAATTCATGTTGAGAAGCTATCTCGTCTTTAACGGACAGAGTTTTAGAGCACAGAAAAAAATAGTTTAGAACCGAGGGCCAAATTTGTTGCCTGCTCTGCCCTTTATTTGTGTGAGCTCAAAAAAAATCCTAAACCCGAAACTTTTGTGCATGACCGGCATTATGTTTTCTACAGCTTCTCTCTCTTTTTCTGACTCTTTTTCTTTTCCATCAGTCTGTTTTGTTTGCTTGTGCTGGACGTGAATAACCTTCACATTCTCATTAGTCAGAGAGAGTAAGCGTCGAGTCGTTGTCTAATAGAAGTGCACTGATGCTGATTGGTGTATTGCTTTTTCACAGCAGGGGGAAAATAACCATCTATTAAATATTAATCTCTTTCCAATCCAGCTCATAAGACTGAAAACTCTTTCTCCAGCTGCACTTCGATTACGAGAGTCACACAGACAGACACACACACATTTTTATAGCCGTCTCTATGTCAAGGATGGAGTGTCCAGTGCAGACGTTCATGGTCTGGTAATATGAAACTGTCAGAACGTGTGTTAAAACACACACACACACACTCACATACTTCAGGAACAGACAGACGTGTGATTGTCTCTGTGGATGGTCTGTGAAAGTCGTTAGATATTTTACACCATCTCTTTGTGATCTCAGAGACCCCCACCTTAAAAGAAAAACACAAACCCATACAAGGTCTCACTCCACTAAGAACAACCTGACCATTACATCAGTCTGATTCCTGTTAACCTGTGTCTATGAGCCAACTGGGATAGCTAGTATTAGTTTACAATCAATCTGATTCTTCAGGGAAAAAAACCTTGACAGTTTTAGTGTTAATCAGTTTTAGGGTATATTTAACGTTACAGTACATAAAACTTAATGTTAAAGAGTTACATACATAATAAAACGACATTACTTACCTTTTATAATCAGGCTTCAGCTGATGTCCGATGACTGTCACTGCACCGAAAATATTTTGTGTAATATTTTAACTTGAAATCAAATAATGATTTAGAAGGATCAAGAATCAATCTCCTCGTCCCCCTATGAACCCAGACAATCAGGTCATGCTTCCCCAAGGGTTTTCCATCAACTGCATCATGATGTGCAGTAATAGAGGCAACATGCACTTTGAGGGTGGATGGAGACAGGCTTCGCTCTAACCCTAAGGGGAAAGCACAGTACTGATCGAACATCTTCGGGGGTCTTCACGGTGGGAAAAGCACCACTCAACAAACCGGTTCCACTTCAGAGTGTAAGCATGCCTTGTGCTCTCGCAGAAGAGATGGTGTCTACGAGTTGCTACATGCGAGGGAAGCATATACCACCTTGATGGTGACATTTGTAACATTACCAGGAAATACCGTTATATGCGTTGTGTGAACGCGAAATTAAGATTACCAGTATTTTGCACATACAAGGTCAGAACGCGCTGACATAAGAAGTGATTTGGGCCAATCAGAAGAGCAACGGCTCCCATTCATAAAATTATGGTAACGCGTTTACACAGCACTGTCTACAAATCGGAGTGATACCGAAACTAAAGCGCTTCTCCTCGTCCGGGTGGGTGAAGAGATTTGTCAACAACAGTTAGCGATACTATCACGTATGATAAAATAACTAGCCTTCTTCAAGAACAAGGCATATAATTCCGGTTTAATCTTCCGGGACAATCTTCACAGAGTTTACTGGTATTTTGGAACTGATGTGTGAATGGCGTGTAACCGGTGCTAACCCTAACCCTAACCCAGAATGCTGTTGCTTGTGTGAACATCACATTTTTGAATTTACCGGTAAAGTCGTTCTGGCAATTTTACTGTAATTTACCGGGATTGCTGTGTGAAAGGGGCTATTGAATCATTTAAACACTTTGTTCCAAAACACTGATTCATTCAAAGATGAAACCTAACTATGTGCATTGATGAGACACACAGCGGCTAAATCTGCTTTGTTTAAAACTAAAAGTATATGAGATAATAGTGATGCTTCAGCATGGACAATTAAAGTTAACGATAACTATGCATGCTTGCAGTGTAGTGTACAAAGCTCCGTTAATTAGCAATCTAGTGTTCACATGCACTGCTGGCTGAAAGTGTCGACAGCGGTGTTTGGTGATTTGATGCTAATGCCCCGCTGCAGCTCCTGCGGTCTTGCCTGCTCTGATCAGCATCCTATTTATTTATTTTTTAAAAATCTGTGAAAAACAAAACATCTCGAGCAGACTCGCGCCTGCTACGGAGCCTTTCAGGCTGAAGAGAAAAAAACTTTGAACTTCAGAGAAGGAAGAGGAGGAGAACGAGGGAGAGGGACCTGCAGAAACACAGCATGTTTGGGAAAACAGCCTCATTAAACACTGATGATAGCTCATGTAAGATACCCCTTTCAGAAGATTGACCATGGTATCTATTTAGTTTCCACCATACTTACAAGTTATTGTTTCCATGCTACCACAAAACATTTTTAATTCATTATGGTTTTACAACTGTAAAAATAACTGTAATTGAAATGTGCTTTCCATGGTATATGATGGTAAAGATGATACAAGATGGTAATTTCATGGTACTTTCCTAATATGGTTGACATTCATATATCATGCAAGTGCCATAACATGAAAAAAGGGTTTAAAGCTTTATGACTTATATTTCTGTTGTTCATAAAGAATTCATTATCACCATGAAGGCGTTATCTGATGATCTTGTTCAATTAGAAAGCACTTATCATTTGGAGAATGTTGTGAAGACCGAACACAAGTTTTTAATGG
Organism: Semotilus atromaculatus; assembly: GCA_031834385.1. Taxonomy (NCBI): domain Eukaryota; kingdom Metazoa; phylum Chordata; class Actinopteri; order Cypriniformes; family Leuciscidae; genus Semotilus; species Semotilus atromaculatus. Next base: position 23,822,971 of record JAULUF010000015.1, read on the forward strand.
AAGGTTTAAGTATCCATGACCCAAAATGTAGCAATAAACAAATTAGCAATGTATTTCATTAAATGAGATGGATAACCCTCGATAATAGAAAATATAAATTGTAAAAGGACATGACTTCTACTGTACAAATGATGTTTTTAGCAAGATCATCTTAAAATGTTATATAAAATACATCCCACTAATGATTACATTAGTTTTTCGACCAAGTGATAAAAAATGTGCATCAAAATACTTGGAAAAAAGTCAATTCTTTCCTAGCCTTTAAACAGTAACATGGCAAGATATTTAGCTTGTACTGATGCATGCTTATACTTTTAGTTGCATTTTATTCTTTGCATTTAGCATCGTTTTGGCTGTCTGCTAACCATTTTGGGTTGCAGCCTGCCGTCGCTCAGCAAAATCTAAATCCTAAGTGTTTCCGTAGGCTCATCTGCGGTGAGTAAATATTGGTCATGAATGTGCTGGTAAAGGAACTGATGAGGGTTTTATTTGATGTCACCCCTGCAGCTCGCATGCAGCGCCACGAGCGCCTCTGGCCTACATGGTGGTTAATGCATTCCCTCTGCTGATGCGTGTGTTTTTAATTCAGCTTTAATTAAGAACGACGGACTGAGAGGGGGTTCGGGTGGAGTAAAGTTGGGTTAGCAGTCTAGGATGAAAGAGAGCAAGAGAAATAGGCAGATCAAAAGGATAAATGGTTTTAAAATGATGTCGATTGTTTGCTGAGAGCAGCGTTTTTCTGCTTCACTAATACAAACAGAGAAATTAAACAAAGTTTAGATCATAAACACGTTTTATGACTTGCTCGCTTTGTCTCATAATTTCCCCATTTATACACACAAACTGTGACAGTCCTAAACATTCGAACACATGAGCCAATTTCCAGGCATGTTGGGTATTTATTGACCTCTTTTTACAAAGCTTAAATGTGTAATTTCTGCTCAGCATTTTCAAGGAGGGTTCCTTTGTCTTCCATTGCTCAGATAAACATTTTTTAAAGTATTTTTTGATGATTCACAATGACTAAGTGGATCCACAAATACAGACACACAAGTCTGGTTGAAATGTAATTTTCCTCCATAACTGCTGATAAATCAAAGCATCAAATTTTCTGCCTGGCAAAAACAAGCAGCAGCATTACTTATTTATGGGTTATATATAGTTCATATCTTTTCTTATTGTGACATGTGCGGGTGTTCCGAGTTATCACCATGGTGAGACTGTTTGCATGACAACTGTGACCACGACGATGCAGCATAGTTTTGACCAATCCCAGACTTCATACATTTATAATGTGAGACAAGGGATGAAAAGACTGCATATAAACTTTAGTCCATTTCAGGCTCCACAAGACAAGAGACATTTTCGGCCAACTGGTTGGTTGTTCCTTCATTGAACCTCTATTTTCTGTCCATTTTTAGATCTAGATGGCAGCAGGGTTACTATAGTTATTTACAACTAAAAACATAACACAATATTTAGTTATAAATATAATAAACATTAACTGAAATAAAATAAAATATAAAAAACCTTAATTAAAAGTAATACAAAAAAATTGACAAAAACTTGAAAACTTTAAAGGGGCTAACTTTAAGAATTGTCGTGTATTTTCACGACACTTTAAAACTGTCTCAGGTTACGTATGCAACCCTGGTTCCCTGAGAGGGAACTCGAGCTGGGATCGCCCCTGCGTGATTGTGTCGTGAAGCACGTGTATAATCAGTCCAATCGATAGACGAGGCGTTATAGGCGGGTGACGTCATCGACCAATAAACTATAAAGCACACATGAAAACAGACCGCGCTAGCTTCTGTGCCTTCAGCAAGCACTCTGTGAATCTGTCTCTGTCTATGTATTGTTGTTTGTCCACAAGCCTATATATATATATATATATATATATATATATATATATATATATATATATATATATATATAAAAATCATGTTAAACAGGAGTATGGCGAGCAATCAGTTTTGGATCGTGTGTTCGCCCCTGCCCGCGCTTCATTACGAGTGGAGACAACCGCGATTCATGTGTTGTTTTGGAGCATGCACGGTCAGCTATAGTAAATTGGGTCTGACAGTGTTCATTCAGAAATTCCTGACGTGTAACATATGCACTATCGAAAGTTTTAGCTCTGCTCCTGTTGGCTTTCTTCTCGAGGGAATAAAGTCAATGAAGATTCTTTGGCTCGGATCTCGCGTTTGCCAAGGCAGCGCGTAGATTATAGTTCTTCCCCGACTTCCTAGGTTGTCTATGAAAGCCTGTAGACTAATTTTGAATGTGAAGGACTCCCTGTTGGCTAGTGCACCACTTACACACACACACCCCATCTTCCTCCGTTCCCTGCTGGGGCGATGTGGGTGCAAACGCACGCCAGCACGCTGGTTTTCACACACGTAAACATATCCACTTCATTTCCATCCCTAACAAAAATCCACGCTGCACATAACACACACATATCTAAGTTGTCTTTTGTTTCTTTTGATTTTCGTTTTTTTCAACGCAGTGTAGCAGCTAGCAGATCTAGAGCGGGCTATCTAGCGTGCTCATTGGCTGCCCTGCATCAACTGCAGCAGCCTACCACTGAGCTCCGCGTGACGTCACGTCCAATGGGCATCACAGTCCGCAAAAAGGGGTGTGGCTTAGTGTATATAAGGATGGCTCAGAGGCTGCTTCCCTGATTTTTCATCTCTTCAGCGAGCTCTATGCATTGCTTGATCCTTAGAGAAGCCGCCGCCATTGAAACCAGCGACTCAGCAAGCAGAGGAAAGCGCCTGAGGAAGCCGGCCGTCTTCGCCGCCTTCATCCATCCGTGCCTGCTACGTTATCCGGCGTCTATATCTTTTCACATAAGCTGTATGTGTGTTCGCCGCTGCGACACACACTCCTAAAAGAGCAGTGAGGCGTTTTTCTCAAAATGCCTTGCACTTCCTGTGGCTCATGCCAAGCCTCTCTCAGTGCCAGAGGTCGCCACGTGATCTGCGCTCTCTGCCTGGGACCGGAACACGCAGCCCTTGCCGAGGGCGGATGCGTTCACTGCGAGGATCTCTTGATGTCGACCCTGCGGGCTCGACTCGACCTGTTCAATGCAGAAGCTGCCACTCCACCCTCTGTTGCACCACGTAAGAAAAGCGCTGTGCACAGAGGATGCCGGAGCCCAACGCGGATGTCAGACGCTCGCCGGAGCCACTCCCACGAGCCTCTATCTCTCTCCTTCTAGGTCCTCCCCCCCCGCGTTAAACGTTCATACGGGATCACCACGTTTTAGTCAGTTCGGACAACATGTCGGTGGTATCCTACATGAACCGCCAGGGCGGTGTCAAATCCAGGAACCTCTGCGATCTGACAGAACGCCTCCTCGTGTGGTCTCAGCACTATCTGCGCTAACTGAGAGCTGCACATGTGCCAGGCCATCTGAACGACGGACCAGACAGCCTGTCCAGGGACAACGTTCCCCCCGGGAAATGGTCCCTGCAGCCCCAGACAGTCCAGTTGCTATGGTGCCTCTTCGGCAGAGCGGAAGTAGACCTTTTTGCGTCGAAAGACAACGCTCATTGCCCGACGTTCTTTTCAAAGAACGAGGACGCGCTGGCCCAAATCTGGCCCAGCCGCCCACTATATGCTTTCCCTCCGGTCTCACTGTTGCCACAGGTAATCAAGAGAATCAGGGAAACTCGCCACTCAGTGCTCCTCGTAGCCCCATGGTGGGAGAACCAAGTCTGGTTCCCGGAGCTGATGCAGCTGGCACGCACAGCCCCCTGGCCGATTCCGGTGAGGAGAGATCTCCTCTCTCAAGCCCGCGGCTCAATCTGGCATCCCCATCCAGAGCACTGGTCTCTGCACGTATGGTTGATCAACGGATACCCGTTGCCCTGCCAGAAGGTGTCATGAACACGATTGCGCAGTCTAGAGCTCCTTCTACGAGAAGGCCTACGCATCTAAATGGTCGGTGTTCTCCAAAGGGTATGCAGACAGGGGTCTGGACCCACAAACATGTGCAGTCGCACGGGTGCTCGGCTTCCTTCAAGAGCTGCTGGAAAAGGGCAGGTCCCCTTCCACGCTCAAAGTTTATGTGGCGGCCGTTGAAGCGTTCGCGGAGCCAACACACGGTCAGTCATTGGGAAGGAATGAGCTTGTCATCCGCTTCCTTAGGGGAGCTAGGAGGATGAATCCCCAGCGCCCCCCCCCCCCTCGGTTCCTATTTGGGATCTTTCTTTGGTGCTAGAAGCCCTGAAAGCACGCCCTTTTGAACCATTAGACTCTGCGGAGCTAAAGTACCTCTCGCTCATAACCGTTTTTCTGATAGCCTTGTCATCAGTTAAACGTGTGGGGGATTTGCAGGTGCTATCTGTCAGCGCGGCGTCTCTTGAGTTTGGGCCAAATGACTCCAAAGTCATCCTCAGACCAAGACATGGCTATGTCCCGAAGGTGATTGGCACTCCCTTCAGAGCGCAGGTTATTTCATTATCAGCGCTACCAGTTTCTGACAGCGAGAGTGATGTTCATCTCCTCTGCCCTGTCAGAGGGCTGAGAGTATACATTACACGCTCCGCCTCTTTCAGGCGCTCGAAGCAGCTGTTTGTTTCGTTTGGTGGGCGCACCAAGGGTCTCGCCGCCTCGAAACAGACTCTGTCCAGATGGATAGTGGACGCTATCGTAGCCGCGTACGCATCAAAAAGTCTGCAATGCCCGTTAGAGATCAGGGCTCATTCCACTAGAGGTGTGGCCTCATCGTAGGCATGGTCCAGCGGGATTTCGATTCACGACATTTGTATGGCGGCGGGCTGGGCCTCCCCGTCTACATTTGTTAGGTTGGTAACACTTTATTTTGATGGTCCCTTTTGAACGTGCTATTGACTATAAGTAACTTTGCAACTATATGTCAACTAACTCTCATTGGAGTATTAGTAGACTGTCTGCTTAATATCTGCTAACTCTTTATTGTGATGCTCCTCCAACAGACACTCTACTGACTACAAGTAATTTTGCAACTACATGTCAACTTAATCTAACCCTAACCCTACCAGTCTATTAATACTCAACTAACAACAAATGAGAGTTAGTAGACATGTAGAAGTAATGTTACTTATAGTCAACAGAATGTGTTAAAGGGACCATCAAAATAAAGTGAAACCGTTATAACCTGGAAGTCCCCGCTCTGCAGGCTAGATTTCTTTCAGTCTAAAGTGTGTACGTCCTGCCCAGATATTATCATGCGCAGGCTATTTTCACATGACTAAAGCTCTCCTGGTTGAGCTGCACAGTTTTAGGTTGATGTGTGATACAGACCGGCGGCGCCGCTCTGTCTCTCCCTATAAGTGCTTGTGTACATGTGTCAGCCCGCGTTGCTGGCCGTCTGTTTCCCACATATCTAAATTCTCAGGGTGTCCCCTGACTTATGATGTGGATGCTTGGAGTGCACGGCGTTGACAAGGGGTTCCCGTAGCGTAAGCTTCTTACGCAATACGACAGAACCTCTCGTAAGAGAACATACTCGGTTACCTAACGTAACCTCGGTTCTCTCTAGAAGAGTGAACGAGTATTGCATAACCTGCCGTGCTGGCGCCACGAGCGATTTCGCTTCAATCGATGAAAACCAGGGAAGCAGCCTCTGAGCCATCCTTATATACGCTAAGCCACACCCCTTTTCGCGGGCTGTGACGCGCAGTGGGCGCGAAGCGCCCCCATTGGACGTGACGTCACGCGGAGCTCAGTGGTAGGCTGCAGCAGTTGCCGCAGGGCTGCCAATGAGCGCACTAGATAGCCCGCTCTAGATATGCTAGCTGCTATACTGCGTTGACAATGAATACAAAATTAAGGATAATTTTTTGGCTTCATATCTCGAGAAAGATTAACTTACCCATAGCGTAAGCTTCTTACGCAATACTCGTTCCCTCTTCTAGAGAGAACCGAGGTTATGTTAGGTAACCGAGTACGTTTTCTAGACACAAACAAAACCATCACTTGAGGATTCAACTTTTTCCTTGTTTGGAAACTCAATACAGTGTCAGCTGTGAGAAATATAATCAGAGCAAAGCAATAAAAAAGGCTTGTGCAATCAAAGCTGAGCTCATATACTCTGCTGTGAATTGAGTGTGTTTGTCTGACGCTTGACCCTGCTTAAAACCTTCACATAATAATTAACTTTTTATTGGGAAACATAGCTCCAGCATCCTGATAAGCAACCCCCGAAAATGATTAAAAAGAATATGAAAAATAATGCAAAAGACATGTGCTAATCTAAAATCAATTTCTATCTCTAAGCACAGATAAAACTGTATAGGCAAATTAATCAAAAAGCTCCACAGTAAAATCTTATTGACTTGTACAGTCAATCAAATCCTGATTTAAATGAAAGAAGTTGCTTTGCAATGGGCCAAGCAACAGATTGTGTTGAATAAATTCACCTTAAGGTAAAAACCCAACATTTCAGCATCTTAATTTCTTTACTTGATTTTCTACTAAAAATTTGTATTGTCTGCTTTACTTAATGAGTGTTTGTTCATTTGTTCAAAAAGCACTATTTACAAAATATTCTGCCTAGAAAAAGTTATTTATTTTTTAAATCAACAGTTTTATTATTTAAAATTTTAAGTTATCTATTTATTTTATAGTCTGGCTATGCTAATCTGTTGCATATCAGGGGCCGTATTCAAAAAAACGTCTAAAGGCTAAAAGTACCTCCTAACTTGCTGATTTCAGAGAAACACTGGCATGTTTTTTGGGGCATAATTGGCATGTCACTCCTAAATTTTGCCTTAAAAAGAGAATTTCGCAAATCATTTTAGTACTAAAATCAGCTCCTAAATCTGTGAAAAGTTATGGGTATAGTCAAAAGGCCTCCTACGTCACCAAGACCAAATCACAAGCAATCCTAAAAAAGCTGAAGCTGGCAATCCGCCTCAGCAATCTGCCCAAAGACACTGTACACCATTGAGTCAACAGGCAATAGAGCCTTTGGGTGCTGCGATGACATAAAATAAAGGTTCATTTATGTACAGGCAAAATGCATTGAATAATGACAGTCTTGTGGGTTCCGGCTCTTGGACCTTTCTCTCCTTTCTCTCTCCCACTTCGCTTCCCTACTCACTCATTATAAAAAAAGGCAAAAACACCAAAAATAAAACTTTGATAATAAATAAAAAGCAAATAAAGTCCAATTACATATGGTATACAAATTCACACTTCAAATGATCGAATAGAGTAAATGAGTAAAATAGCGTATTTGGTGTGCTGTCCGAGGGGATCGAGGGCTACGAACTCTGAATTTAGCCCAAACTCTGAGTACTCTGAGAGTACTTCCCCGTATCGCCGGCCGAGTGTGAGGAACAGGGTGACAGAGCAATGCAGAAAACTGTCGAGGTAACTAGGTGAGCCGGCTGTGTATTTATACCTCCTCTCGAGATCATTAGATAGACTGTTTGAACAATTTCCTCCCAGTTTTTTCCCAGAGAAATTAACATTCTTGAACTGATGCAAAAAATGTACGGCTTCAAAGCGGTGTACATTTCTTTGGGTAAAAGTGTCTGCCAAAATCATAACCCTCAGAGGGTAGTTGAGAAACTGAAATGAAAAGATACAGTATTACTTTTTCTTATTTTCATTTTGCTGTTATCCATGAAATTGCAGGTAAAAATTTTGTACACGCATTCAGACTGTCTCGAAACTTTGCAGGCATGACCCTGAATGAGAGAGAGTCTAATTTTTGTCAAATTTAGCAAAAAAAAAAGGAACAAAATCATACCAGTATTTCTGACAACTCAATTTTGTGTTAAATGGGTCATATAATATAAATTGCAGTTGTCACTTCACAAGTGCATGAGAACATTAACATACAAGCAGCCGTTGATAATCAGCCTATTCGCTGGTTAGCAGTTCAGCTCGCTCAGTCACAGTGAAGCAATGGTTACCCAGCATCCTTTGCAGCTGGGATCAAATCCGAGCAAGGCTGATCTGAATATTCAGTAGCATGTGTGTGAAACTGATTTCACTGTAATAATTATGTTCACAACTTGTAATAATTACTTTAATGAGATAATTGTTTCTTCCTAAAATGAATACATGATGTTCTCTACCTGCATGATTTTTATTATCTAATAACTGTATATTTATGAAATATGAACATTTCTGCACAGTAACCTCTGATAACAGATCACTCAAAATTGTAATGTAGACACATGTGATTTCTGTAAAGCTGAACTGACAACAGAATTGTAATTTTTTGGCTGAGCTATCCCTTTAAAGCTGATGCAATTTAATGCAGGCTTTGCAAAGAGGCTGTTATTGAAGGATGAGACACAACTCTACTGTACCTGACAGACAGAAATCAGTAGGAGATCGCAAGAATTGCAAGAACCGATTGTTTAAATCCAAAGGTCCACGAGAGGGAAGAAAATTATCATCATGGGAAAATAAATTGGGACTTTTATTTTTAGAAACCAACTGTGAACTCCAGAGAAAAAAAATGTAAATGATACTATCGCACATGGTCCCTTTATTAAAGATTCTGATATTTGTGGAAACACACAGTCCTGGTTATTAATAGAGCTTAAATTGGTCAGGATATTTCTAATCTAGACAGGGCACTGGCAACAACACTCGAGGCATATGGTGGAGCGACATACTACATCAGCTCTCGCTGATTAGTTCACGTCTCTAACGAATCCTAACAAATCACATCAAACAAACAAACAGAAAGAAATCCACATTCTCGCCAAACATATGTGAAACCGAAGGGGAAAAAAGCAAATTAAAGAGATTTCTCTCTGAGCCTGAACTTTGTCATAGATCATTTAACTGCAGTTTTCCAAAGCAAAGCACTGTGGGAAGGTGTCTTCAATCCCCTCTTCATAAAGGTGACTTAAAATTCTAAACTCACTCTCTCCGCGTCTCGACTCCGAACACCGTCATAGATCATTTTCCATTTCATAGCTCACATTTCTGTGCGCAGCTTAGGAAAATAAATAAAAAGGAGGAAAACGGAAAACTGTTGGAAGGTTTGCACAGCTCCTGTACAATGCCTACACACACACACACAGAGAGAGAGAGAGAGAGAGAGAGAGAGAGAGGCGGTAGTTGTAAATTGACACATTACCAGTTTGCCTTGATTTATTCATGAACAGCTTTTCTGTTTTTTCCCCCCTTTTATTCAAAATGGCAAGAATGACTCGCTGTCGCTCTCAAACAGAAATGAGATTACAGTCTTTTTTCTGGTCCCTTCCGCACTTCTATTGAAAATATCCACTTGCAGGAATGTTTGAATTAATGTAATGCAAGGTAGGACGGGGAGTGTTTGACAGCGTCTCTCTCTGCAACACTCAATTATTAATGTCTCAATGTGCCATATTGATCGTCTGTTGCAGAAAACGTCTGTCGCTGTACTGTATATCTATCTGTATAGCTATATTCTGTGTTCATTATGTGAGTGTGGGTTATATTGAGCTGCAGAATCATAGGTGATGAGGATTGTGGCGATATATCTGCTGACTTCATCTAACGGCCTTTCACTTTGATGGTATCTTACGCTCACATACACACTTAAAGAAATAGTTCAGGCAAAAATTTCTAAATTAACTCGCCCTCATGTCAACTTTCAATAGGAAGGGTGACTAGAAAGACATTTAAAATGTTACAAAAGATTATACATTTCAATTAATGCTGTTCTTTCTGATTTTACTACTTGTATTTCATGGAATCCTGAAACAAATGTATCACTGTTTCCACACAAATATGAAGCAGCGCTGTTTTCAACACTGATAATAATCATAAATGTTTCTTGAGCATCAAATCATCATTAGAATGATTTCTGAAGAATCATGTGACAATGAAGACTGACGTAATGATGCTAAAAATTCAGCTTTGATATTATAGGAATAAATTATATTTTAAAATATATTCCAATAGAAAACAATTTCACAAAATATTTCACAATATTACTTTATTTTTAATAAAATAAATGCAGGCTTGGGGACCATAGGAGTGTACTTTCATAAACATAGCGTAAGTGAGCAGGGTCTCAAGCTATCAAGGTCTAAAACGGCACCATAAAAGTTTCTTCAAAGCAGTCGACATGACTCATGCAGTAGTTGTGTGTGAGAAACAGACTAAAATTTAAGTCATTAGTCACTGAGAAAGAGCGCATGACCTCTGCCGACCCTCACAACCCACTGTGGATCATCCCCCGCTATATGCATCATAAATGCAAATTATAAAAAATGTTGCCTACTGTAATTTGTTGTTGATGTATGGGTGTTTCTTTCACCATGGGTATTTTGGGCCCTGTGGACTTTAGAAAACAAACTCTGAATAAACACTTTCACTCTCTCTGTAGCTTATTCATTTTGCTCACTTACATTGTCCAGCAGTGTACACGTTTTAATACATTTTAAATCAAATTGTGTTTCTTTTTATTTATGTCTTATGTACCTTTATGATTTTTTTTATTTTTTTTATCACTATGTGCTATAAACTTTACCATGGCTACAGACTTTCATAGGAGAATTCATTGTAATTTTTGTCTGTGATGTAAATTGTGGAACAATGTAATGTCTGGCACATCTCAAATGACTTATTGTGTGCGATTCGTTTTTTTAAAAATATAAATTACATTTAAAACATTAATTGGATTACTATCCCCAATTTAAATTAATTAAATGTGCTCTTTCTCAGCGACTAATGACTTAAATTTCAGTCTGTTTCAGTCTGTCGACTCCTTTGAAGAAACTTTTATGGTGCCGTTTTAGTCGTTTTAGACCTTGATAGCTTGAGACCCTGCTCACTTACACTGTTAAAAAAAGATTAATTTCTTTGCTAGCATTTGATTCATCCTAAATACAGTACACACAAATAATATTTTCACAATATATAATATGCATAATTACTGCTTAATGTTTACCTTGATTTTTCATTTTTTTCATTCAATTTCATTTCAAACTTTTCACTGACACTATTGTCTCCTTGTTAAAGAGGGAAATTATTTGTTTGGTGGAAATGACTGCACATTTGTGTTGTAATTTTATGTCAGTCTTTGTTTAGATTATTGTAGCTTCTAAAAAGGCAAAAAACTTAATTTACAGTCAAAGCATTGTTAATTATTTTACTTACAGTTTGTGATGCAGCTGCTGTCTGATCCGAAACAGCTGACTCTATTCTTTGTGAACTCTCCATTACGCTGTAACTCGTTTACAAAACAATTAGCAAATTCTCTGAACAAACATATTACTCTTCGGCGCAATCCAGGACGCCAATAAACTTGGCGAAAAAAAAAAAATCAGCTTGTTGTTCCTGATGCTGAGATCCTTCTAAAGAAATGAGCACATGAGCTGTTAAAAACCGTTCTTTTACGCTTCCATTTGTCCTGTTGTTGACATACTCAAGTTTGTGGAGTATTTCAGAAAGTGAGTGTGCACCTGTATACTGTATCCGGTGTAGACAGCGTCAGCGTGATTATAATCATTATAATGGGTTCTGTTTTGCTTTTGACGCGACACATCCGGTGTCATCCGTTAATGCCAGTGGGGTATGATGGGGTATGATGCGATGATGTAATCATCGATATCTTGCTCTGGTCTTTTTTATTTTATTTTATTAGTCTGGAGGCAGTCATATGTGAATGCATTTGCCCGTGTGATGTCACAAATCACACAATATCAAAAACAAGTTATTTTTGGAGCTTGAATTAATGAATGCTTTGTTTTATAATGATGAGGATGTTTTAAGCTCTGAAACTTTCAGGATGTTGAATAATTGGTACAAAAACCTCTTATTTGTCAAAAGATCAAGGGATTCTTGATTTCTCATGTCATAAATCCTTTAAGAAGAACTAGCATAACCAACTAGCAATCAGTTTTCATGATCGATTTAGACCAATCTACGTTTTATGTAACTGACTTATATGAACAGTCTTGAAGAAAATGTTCTTTTTTTTTTTTTTTGACTACTTGATAATCAAGTTTTAGCAGTTTATGCAACTGGCCCCAGATAAAAAGTTTGAAAGAATATGATGTTTTGAACATGAATTATATACAAAAAACAACAAAATATTATCTGTTAAGTTTTAAAAGTATTCACTGTTACCTAAAAACAAAAACAAAAAAAAACCTTGAAGTATTATACAAGCTTCACATGTGGCTTTCTATACAGATTCAATGTTCATTATGTGAGTGTTTCTCAGACTGTGGAGTGGGTAGACTTGAGTCCCTGTTATACTGAGCTGCTGAATCATAGGTGACAGTGATGATGATTGTGGCGATACGTCTTTCTGTCTGTGTGCTGGCTTCACGACTCCTGCAACAGCCTTTCACCCTGATGGTTATCTTTCACCCACATACAGAGATGCAGCAAACCGAACCCTCAAAACACATTCAGAGCCAGGAAGATCACATTTGTAGTATAAATGAAACACTAATATACATACTGTTCAAAATTTGTTTTGGATTTTTGTTTTCTGAGAAACGTTAATGCTTTTATTCAACAGGGGCAGATTAAATTGATCCAAAGTGACAGTGGCGACTAGCCTAGAAATCTAGACTCCCCCTAGTGGCAGCAAATTTTATTTTGCAGCCAGTGTCGTCTAGCAACTCTCCATTGGCTTGCGAGCTGGAAAAAAACAAACTCTAGTCAGGCCAATCACATCGTGTATAGAGTCGGTGGGCGGGCTTAACATATGACGACAGAGTTGCGATGGTTCCGCGTTAATTCCCTTTTACTTGAAACCAAAAAATATGCTGGTGCTGTGGCGAACAGCGGTCTTTCAAAACGGCTTTGGCCACGACTCCTGGAGTTAAGCTTTTCTTTGAGAAAAGAACAAAGAACGGCACTAAAGTCCGTCACCTTCTTCGTTGCTCTGGTTGGTTGTAGCACCATATTGCGCTACAACATATCTATTGCGTCCAGAGGGAATTTGAAAGACAACCGTTTGTCCCAATGGTGTGTTCCCAGACCCAACATCTTGATGTGGGTCTGGCTTGTCAGGCTAAGTGACGACATTTAAAAAGCTACAAATGGTTTCTATTTCAAAGTAATGCTGTTCTTTTGAATTTTCTATTCATCAAAAATCAGCAGGAGCACAACTGTTTTCAACATTGATAATAATAAGAAATGTTTCTTGAGAAACAATCATCATATAAGAATGATTTCTGAAGGATCATGTGACACTGAAGATGCAGTAGATCAAGTACAAAAGATACTTCTTTAAACAACTTTTGAAAATCTTACCAACCGCAAACTTTTGATTGTGTAGTGCCTAATATTTGTGCATTTCTTATCAACAGTGCCTTATTGTATTTGTTAAACTATTTGTTCATGAAATTGAGGGATTTGAACTTAATATCCTCCTACTGGGTTTGGACTAGACCAAAATATATTAAAAGAATCTAAAGGAAAAATAATTGGATAATTTCAAAGTTACTCCTATTATTTGTACACCTACAGCACTGGGGCTCTGGGACCCCAAACACAAAGGAAGTAAAGTCAATTAAAGTTGTATTTGTTTTTTTCTTTTTTTTTTCTTTGCTCTTAAGTTCTTTCTCTTTCTCTCTGTTTGTGTTAGGAAAAAAATCAATTGATCAACAAAGACATCAACAGCACTAAACTAATCGCTCTACCTGTGCTCAAACACTCCCTCACAACCAAAGTTGAATTTATCAAAATAAACAGTTATGCACACATGCAGGGTCAATGTTGAAGAATCGTTCAAATCAAATGTGAGTGTTTCTTAAAAAAACAAGAACTTCACATTGAATTTAGAGTCCGCTCACACCGCACTGCATCTGCGTGAGCCTTTGCTCTGAAACAGGAGTGAGTCTTTTGTCGCAGTCCCTGTTGCATCTCTGTGCGTGTGTGTTTGTGTTTCTGAACACCCTTAACAATTGACCTCTATCTTCCTGCGTTTGATTAGAATCCTAATGTGTCGTAATATTATTTGCTCAGATCAGTTCATTTCCCTGAGGTCTCTGCGAGAGCTGGTACAGACCGAGTCAGTTTGTTTCGTTCATTTGGTCAATGTCAAACTTGTTTTCCAAACCCGGGGCGTTCATCGAGTCTGCATGAAAATGTACTTGAATGGATGGACTACCGTTTGTAAATAGTATTAATAATAGCCCTGATGCTCAAACTGTGGAGTATGCTCTTAGCAACACCAAGATCATGGGTTTAAATCCCATTTGAATAATGTGTCAATTTAAGTAAACTGCTATTGATGCCATTGATGATAATGTCAGACAGATGCAAATAGGTTGTGTGTGTTTGTGTTTGTATATGTGTAACTGTGAAGCTGGCGTCTTCTCCTTTACCTTCACTGTAAAAAAATAAATAAATCCTGGGTACAGTATTCAGGTGCAAAATCTTTTCGAAATTCACCATTGAAAAATTATCGAATTTATTTATTTTTTTACAGGAGAACATATTGGTGCCTTATTATTTAACTACCAATTCAAAAACTTTTGTGTGCAACAAGTGTCTCATAGTGGCCGCCGAGCGAACGCACAGAGGAGCATTATGACAACTTTTAACACACTCAAATGTATCTAATATGATAAAACAGCGATGTGTTACCCCACATACAGATGACCGGAATTATATATATATATATATATATATATATATATATATATATATATATCTATCAGTGGCGGCTGCTGGTCTTTCAAAGAGGGGAAGCTCTTTTTTTTTTTAAACTCGACTGTCAGGTGTGGGGATGGTGAAAAGAGCGAGGACTCTGGTGCAGAGTTGATGGGCTTTATTTTAATAATAAAATAAAAAATACAAACAAAAACTACGAACCAGCCCAGGACAAGGAGAATAAATAGGGAGCAAAAAAGGCAGGTAACGAGAGAGGACAGGTGGGGCAAAATAACTAATAATCAGGAAACAAGATGGGAGTCGACACAATTGACAGGAGAGCACATGGCACAAGGAAAACACATGACAAGCCATGTGCTCACACCAAACATGACAAAAACACAAACACATGGCCAGTAAAACAAATTACAAGCAATTGTGCTCACACAAAATGAGACATGAAGAACAATGAGAACACTCATAAGCCACGTGTTCCCACAGAACATAACATGAAAGCACACAGCTAGTGTAAAACACAAGCTGTGCTACACAGCACAAGACAAAACATGACATGAAAGCATGTGAGCGATGTAAACACGAACCGCGTGCTACACAAAAAAACAACACACTGAACAGAGCTAACACGAAACCGCACGCGAACACGACAAGACAGAACGTTATGCACGAGTCAAGAATCCTGTGCACTCACAACAGAAAACAAACACGCAGAGCATGCATGACCGAATCCCGACACAAAACCGAAACCAAACTAGACAGATGTACCGGGATCCAAACACCACGCCCGCAAGGCACCTGACATCGACGGAGGAAATGTGGGAATTAGGTTAAACTGTGAAATGTATGATGAAAATTGCAAATACCAATAAATATTACAGCAGTTAGTCTTTCGAGTACACTTGCTTTCGAGTACAAATCCGCCTTGAGACTGAGCTCGAAATCTCGAATAGCTTCCGCGTCAGTGACTTTTTATTGTGCGAAATCGCTGTCAATCAAAAGGAGATGCAGTCCTCCAATCATCACGCAGACGCCCGGACTCCAGGCCAGCCCACTTCCCTATTCACCCCAGAGACGCCCGGCGTCCGTGGGCGGGACATAATCGCAGCATTTATCCAATGACCGTCTA
The DNA here is from genome assembly GCA_031834385.1 of Semotilus atromaculatus. Lineage (NCBI taxonomy): Eukaryota > Metazoa > Chordata > Actinopteri > Cypriniformes > Leuciscidae > Semotilus > Semotilus atromaculatus. Next base: position 23,838,677 of record JAULUF010000015.1, read on the forward strand.
GTTTCGAAGCACTGAAAAAAACTGTTCAAAGCAGCCCTATTGAAGTCAATGGACGCCGAGCTTCGATGGGGAAATGCCATAGGGAAATGCACTGTGACGCGCTACGGGAAGGAGATTCAAGGTTTTATTCAAGGTTTTGAATAAACGACCTCTAGTGGTAAAAAATGTCATAGTGTGCCTTTAATCCATTCTTTCAGCTTTCACTGTACTATACGGTAAGATAACTTACTGTTTGCCAATTAACAGGTTAATTCACCAAATTTACAAACATATAAACAGCTGCTGGAATATAAATAATCGTTCTAAAATGTGACTCAAAAACATCCCTAAATTTAACTACTACTGCACAGTTCGACCAATCACGTGCTCGCTTTCCAAAAACTTTGACCAATCACATGCCCTCTAACTCCTTCACCCGACAAAACTCTTCATTATTAAAAGAACGAAGCTGTTGGGGGGGTTGGCAAACTCCTCACGAAGATGTTTATGCTCAGCGGTGTGAATCGGTGGGTAATGAAACCGTGTAGTCGAGATGGATGGGGACACAGGTGAAGCTGACGCAGCAGGTGGACCTTTCCCTCCAGGTGTTTCTGTACGAGGGAATCGGGTTTAAATTTAGTCGATCAATATAGGAGAAAACACCGCCTGAGTTCATTACCAAAACCTCTCAGGCAGCATTAGAAATTAATCATTACAAACACTCCACATTTAACTCATCCGCATTCCAAATAGTGAAAGTCTAGTAATGTTTAGGGCGGTCCGGTCAAATGTTGATGCAGATATCAGGTGTGTGTGTGAGTGGGCATAGAAGGCTTTTGTCATTCTCATGTCGCCACTCTCTCTCTCTCCATGACAGATGTTACTCTGTCTCAAGGGTTTTTATTGGACAGTGCAGAAAGAACGGTGGAGCTGTTAATATTTATCTCTCGCTCACACACACACACACACACACATACTCATTCAGTCAGAAGCCCTTCCTGTGACCTTCATAAGTGTCATTACAATGGATGGCAGACTGAATGGTGAAAGCACACACTATAATGGAGACACACAGGCCCCATAGACATATGGCTAACTTATGTATGGATAAATCACAACCTTAATGTGGTTGGTTGGTGAAGCATTAAAACAATTAACGGATAGAGGTCATTTGAGATGAGTATCTCAGTAATGGCCAAATTGTCATTGTGTCATCTGAGCGTACCTCTCTAACAATGATCCAAACATCTTTTGGCATTCGAACGCATTCTTTAAATGGAAATTTCTCAAAAAAATTAGTATTACTCACCCTTGTGTTACTTTCTTCAGTTAAACACAAAAGGAGATGTTTAATTAAATGTTTTGGATTATTGGCACTGTGATATTTTGGGTCAAGCTCCAAAATATGACCAAAAACTTCATAATGTTTAAATCATATTTGATGTCAATCTTGATGTGGACTTTTTTTTAGTGGTCATTTTCTAATGACATGATCTTGAGATCTCCATCCCAGTCTCATAACATCTCAGGTTTATCTTCTGCTCTTGTATTGTTTCTGAATCATCTTTAAACCTTTTACCTTTAAACCTCTCCAACATACTCTCTTTAATGTCCCCCAAACATCATTTCTTTTAAATGTTTAACTTGACAGACCCCTACAGCGTTTCATTGGATCTCTTCAAAACACACTTTAGATATGCCGGCATATATAATGCAGCATTGCCTTTGTTTTACTGCATCTAATGTCATAATCCTTCCTTTGTTCTTGTGTATTCCATAAAAACGTCACATCTAAATCTCATCCAGTGCGCTATTAAAAATGCGAACCACAAAGGGTCGCTTGAGAGAAAGAGAGAGTGACAGAGAGAAAGAGAGAGACAGGCACATGAAGGTGATTTCCTATGCAAAGCATGTTAATGTGTCTGTGTGAAGAGGTTTATACATCGCTCGGCTCAGAAAACAATACATCATTTTGTTTAATAAAGCCTTGAATCATATGACGCACACATCTGGAGAAGAAAGAATAATTCTCCATAGAGAATAAGGAGACTCCCTCACAATGCATTTGTGTTCTTGCAGACACACAAAGCGCTTTTGCCTGTTTTTTTCTTTTTTTTGTCTGACCTTGTGGTGAGAAACACCATGAATCCAACCACACTGACCCTTCTAACACAGACAGACATACGCACACACACACACACACACACACACTGGGTTTTCAGGTTTAATGGGGACTTATACTGTACAAACTGTATATTTTATCACCTACCCCTAAACCTAGCCATCACAGAAAACTTTCTGCATTTGTAAAAAAAAATTAAAAACATCACTTACTATAATTTATAAGCCGTTTTACTCATGATGACAAAAACATTTCCACAAAGTCAAGGATTTAGGATATTTCCATCTTTGAGGGGACATTTTGTAGTGTTCCGTTATCATATTGGTGGAGAGGGTCGCTATTTTGAACTTTTAATAAAAATTGTATGTAAAAATTAGTTTTTGAATATGTTCAAATTGCAACTGATATTACTTCATCCCAATAGAAATGTTTGGACAAGCTGAGCACATTGCATTGTGGGATACAGTATTCTGTGCAGTGTGCTGTTATATACTGCATATTTAGCAAATGTAGTTGGTATTCTATAAAGAAAATATGCACTGTAAATTCTGTCAGGACCTGCTATGCTATGCTTGATCATTATTTCCCTTTTGAACGGTCACTTCGTATTGCGTAGTGGGGAAACTCCTTTTCCTCGATTTACTGAAGCCTATATGTAAAACGCATTTGGAGCTGCACAGCTAGCACATTGAGAGTCTGCCTCGCTCCTGCAGCAACTGCACATCCAATGGCGCCAAGGTGGTGTGGCCTTAGCCTTTAATAGTCCCCCGAATTCACCATAGCAGATTTTACTCCTTCAGCGACAACTGCACGTCTCTGACTGTTTTACTAAGCCTTTCGCCATTGAACAAGCACTTCAGCCTGAGCGAGCATCATCTCAGCAGACTACGCCTTCTCAGCCATTTTCTCCTGACGCCGTCTCACCTGTGGCTTTCCGGCGATGACGCTATATCCTTTCACTGCATATTTGTTTGAGTGTGCGAGGCATTGTTACAAATGGAACTAACATGGATGTTAGTGAACACACGCTGGCCACGTCCCCGCGTGCCTCACTTTCTCCAGCTCAAATACCTTCACCGGTCCTGTTCGTGGGAGACTAGCGCTGGCGGGCCTCGTCTCCATCGGCGGATCCTTCGAGCACGACGACAGCCTCTCTATCGCTGCATCTGAGGAGGAATGGCCGGGCTCTCTCGTCACTGCTTCCTAGTCTGCCGCAAGAGTGTCAGCCACCAGGACCAATTCTGACACGGAAATGCTTTGGATCCTGACAAAGGCCGTCGCGGACCTCAAGCTCGACTGGGCGCCCGAGGAACCTACTCAAAGCTGGATGGATGCAGGTCGCTCGTCACAGGCCTGCGCCATTTTTTCCGGCGGTGCACGAGGAGCTGACCATGGTGTGGTGTGCACCTTATTCAGCACGTGTGGGATCTTCAGTTTCCGCAACACTCTCCTCCGTGGACGGCGTGGCAGAAAAGGGCTATGAGTCATTTCCGCCCCTCAAAGAGGCCGTGGCCGCTCATCTATGCCCGAACACTGCTGCTAGCTGGCGAGCTAGAGCTGTTCACCCAAACAAACCCTGCTGAAACCCTGCTGAAACCCTGCTGAAGCACTGCTGAAGACCTGTGCTGCAGGTCTACCAGGCCAAACTCTTCCAATCCATGGACGAGGCTGGCCCGGACCCCAAAGGCAACGGACCACGCCAACTCCGATGCGCAAGGCCGAAGAGGTCTACCAAGGCTACAGCACAGGCCATCAGAAGGAACATGGCGAGTTTAGTTGTGCTAAAGCGCCACCTCTGGCTTAATCTCACTGAGATTAAGGATGCTGACAGGACGAGGTTCCTCAATGCCCCTGTATCCATATATAACAATCACATACACATATAAATATAAAACCCACTTTTGGCTGGTTATATTTTCCTATACTAATAATCCCGTGTCTGGTTCTAGTGGTATATTATGTTGGTTTTGTTACTGACACATATACATTATTCTAGACCCAATGGTGTCTGGTCTGTTTTATATAATATAATAGTTTTTCTGGCTTGTTATGTGAGCTCAGGGGTCCTGAGTTGCAGTGGCAACCAGTTACTTATAGTGTGGCATTTTGCATTGCGTCCCCACTGCGTATAGCTACACAATACGAAGTGACCGTTCGAAAGGGAACTACTCGGTTACTATCGTAACCTCAGTTCCCTGAGAGAGGGAACGAATATCGCCTAACCAGCCACACTATAGTAACCTGGCAAGTTGTTGCTTCAGTCGTTAAACCTGCTACAATGGCGAATTCGGGGGATTACTATAGGCTAAGGCCACGCCCCCTTGGCGGGCTCTGACGTATAATGACGTAGCTCATTGGTCGTACGTCAGAGGCGACCACACCCTATGAGCGAGCCAGACGCTCAATGTGCTAGCTGTGCAGCTGCAAATGCATTTTTACATATAGGCTTCAGTAAATCGAGGAAAAGAAGTTTCCCCACTGCGTATAGCTACACAATACTCGTTCCCTCTCTCAGGGAACTGAGGTTACGATTGTAACCGAGTAGATATTGCAGTAATAGTAAGAGTAGTATGCTTTTCTGAATATTGCCATTGACTTCACTGTCTATTTAATCTTCATTGTAGTGCTTTTCTCGTTGAAATATGTAATTAATTTGATTAATTAAATGCCATATCAAGTAATTAATTTAATTAAAATTTGCAAATGATTGACAGGCCTAATTTTAATGTTTTCTGTTTCTCCTTCATTGAGTAAAAACACCTGAAGCAGAACAACTGAAGAGGAAGAGACATGGATGTCTTTACAGGAACCTTTACATGCTTTTGCCGAGAGAAAACAAGAGGGTGAGTGATGCGTTTCAATCGAGGTGGGAAAAAGGGCTTCTCACGTTTCATAGTGTGGCCATTTGAAGGCTCATGGGCCTTGAGTCGACGCTTTAGGTTTTTTATGGTTGGCCCACGGTGGTCGTAACATCCACAGTGATGATGCGATGAGACAATCTGTCACCTGCGGTCTCACTCAAGTCTGAGTGGACTTGCGCACACATACATGCACGCTAAATTTTCCATATGCACTCTCACACACGCAGATCATCTGAGCAGACGGCAGGAACTTGAGTGGAGAGAATGTCATAAGACTCACATGTGGTAGCCTTTGATGTATTATTTAGAATTACTTTTAAAATCTACTAGTAATTTGTTAAGTCTATTTATTATATTATATTGGTTATTTAATGACAATATGATAGTATCGGATCAGGGCCTAAGAAATTAAATAATACCTTAGGAATAATATTCCTATTCATCTCAATGGCAGTTTCTTCGCTGGTGCAAAACTCTCAGGTAGTCAAGTGGTGGGAAAAGTCCAGTTGACGGTTTTAAGAGCCTACAAAACAGAATCAGTCATTAGTAAAACATCTACTATGATATAATTAAATACACTCACCGCCCACTTTATTAGGTACACCTGTTCAACTGCTTGTTAATGCAAATATCTAATCAGCCAATCACAAGGCAGGAGCTCAATGCATTTAGGTATGTAAACACATGGTCAAGATGATCTGCAGAAATTCAAACTGAGAATCAGAATGGGAAGAAAGTAATTTAAGTGACTTTGAATGTGGCATGTTTGTTGGTGCCAGACAGGCTGGTCTGAGTATTTCAGAAACTGCGGATCTACAGGGATTTTCACACACAAACATCTCTAGGGTTTATAGAGTGTTGTGTTACAAATTTATTAAATGTTTAATTTAGTTTCCAATACAATAGTATATAAACTGAGAAAGTTATGTGCATTGAATTTAGCATGTAAGATTATGATGATTATATGAGCTGAGATTCCTGCCAGTCCTGTTTCTCTCTATTGTAAGTTGAATGAGTCAGATTACTGAGACTCCCACCCTTTGTCTTTTAATGACTGTTGGAGCCCCTGGCCCAGTCGTTGACTAGTCAGACTGATTGGATCATTTGAATGACACTGTTATGCTGATGAGATCAGGGCTGGGGAATTTCCGGTAACAAGCTGACTTCCATACTACATTTAGGCCCTGTCCCAAATGGAAGCCTAAGCACTCGCGGTCTTCCTCTGAGTCTGCACTTTCGTGACGTAATGCCGCTTTCACTGTCGGGAAGAAGTCTGTTGCGGAGCCCGTGTCAGTGCGGGCTCGGCAAAAGTGCGCATCAAGGGCGCAAATCGACCACTTGGGGGTGCTCGCGAGCATCCTTCTGAGATCTAAATATGACAAATGGGACACACTGCGGTCTCACGGACTTAACGGACACGCGCACGCGGCAGCCATTGTAAGTCCACAAGACCGAAAGTGTGTGATTTGGGACAGGGCCTTAAATGCTTTGTTTCAGAGTGTCTCCACCTCTATGTAAATCCCTCCCCCTTGAAATGTGTCTAAACTACAATGTAAAGTTCCCTTAGATAGACTAGACTGGGATGACTACAGCAACACATAGCGAGTCCTCAATAAAGAATCCTGCTTGAAAGATATCCCAACGTCTCCTGGTCTCTGCTTCGACCAAGGAAGAAGTTTCCAAGAAGAGAATGGTCAGATAAAGAGAAAATATCCAGTGAGGTATCCAGTTTTGAGGGCGAAAATGCCTTATTGATGCCAGAGGTCAGAGGAGAATGGCCAGACAACTCAAATAACCACTTTTACAACCAAGGTCTGCAGAAGAACATCTCTGAATGCACAACACTTCGAAGCTTGAAGCACACGGGCAGAAGAAAACACACCGGTGACACTCCTGTCAGCTGAGAACAGCAAACTGAGGCTATCGGACTCACCAAGATTAGACAATAGAAGACTGGAAAAATGTTGCCTGTTCTGATGAGTGTGGCTTTCTGCTGCAACATTCAAATGGAATGTAAGTAAATTGTAAAAATCAGTCTGATGTAACGATATACTAAATTGAATATGAAGAAAGTACGATTTTTGAAGATGTTTTAATGAATTGCATTAAAAATAGCAAAATATATATAAATTAGTGCTGACAATCGAATAAACTTTTTAAATTGGATTAATCACATTTTGTTTTGTGATAAATCAGGATTAATTGCACACTTATCGTGAAATTAAGCATACGCCATTTATCTTGTTTAACACATTAATTTTGTCATCATTTGCTCTATCCAGCAAAGTAAACAATCAGATTGAAGGGACCCTTGGAGACTCCAAATAACCAAATGATATAATATCCATATAATATGTGATATAGAGTCCATATAATTCTATTATATAATAAATTTATGCACACCAAAGCACTCCCGTAAAAACAAATGTGCTCTTTTTCGGAAACAATCACAGAATATGATAGAGCTTGTGTTTTAAAGCAAAGAACACACTGGAATGAATAATTCACTAAAAACACAATGTAAGTCTCTATTCTCTCTGATATCTCTGATGTAATCAGCATGGCCTTCTTTACATTAACACTGTTTTGGAGAGGTTGTGTGAATGAATTCGATTACTGTATAGAAAGGAAATTTCCTCCAGGGTTACAAGTGCTTGTAGATGCTCAGTGTGATAAACTTCCGTCATCTGAGATCATATACAGTAAATGTGATAAACCCCTGTCATCTGAGATCATATACAGTAAATGCATGATGTAAATTACGTTAATGATGCAGATTCACATACTTTTGTAATTTATTTGCGTTAATGGTGTTAAATAATTATATTGTGTTAAGGATTTTGAAATGAATAGTATGCGTTAACGCTGACAGCATATAACAATATGGACAAACATATGTAAATGTTCATGTTCATTCAAGCATTAGCAATCTAGCAACATTTGGTTTCTTAAAATCGACTATTACTTAATTTTTAGGTATGTACATTAACTATGGCTGCTTTGAAATAAAAATTTCCACAATTTTTCTCTGAAAAAGTTTCATAGTACAAGGGCTTATGACCAATATTAATATGGATGCCCACTTTCTCCACCAGAAAATCACCAAAGAGATCTTTAGTGAGATATACGAGACATGCTAATTTTAATCTTGATTACCAGGAAGTTACATTGAAAAGAACACAGTAGAAATGCAGTCACCAAACTTTGCAAAATTCTCAGATATTGTTTTTCTCAAATCTGTTCTTAAAAACCTTTTGTGTAAAGCCAGCTTTTGGTGCTGTCAGAGCCAAATCAAGAATTCCCTGATTAGTCAGAGCAGCAGCATGTGGCAATGATGTTTCAGCTGTGAATAATGTCTCAAAGCGGGAACACTGCGCTGAGACGAGTCTGGCTGCAGATGCTGTGAAGCTGAAAGAACAAGGACTAAGAACTAAGTAAACGTCAATAAAAGTCTGAGAGGGAAAAAAGAAAGGTATTTTAGGAACAAAAATGAATGTCTTCTGCTGACGTCACAATTTGGTCCCCTGTCCTCAGTGACGTGTGTTTCATGGCACATGCTTTGAATCATTATTCATCTTACTAAAAGCTCTGAAATGCTACGCAGGTCAAGATTATTCCGGTCTCTTTATAATTCCAGAAGCTCATCCCGAGTTTCTCTCAGGGCTCATTTCAGAATGATGATGAGCTTGAATCTTTGTTTAAGTGAAATGAATTCAGTGGTGTGTCACGGTCCAGAGGTCGTTTCTCCCTCTGTTAATAAAGTTCGGAAGGTAAGTGAGGACAATGCCAAATAGGCTGAGATGTTTAGTGCATTTCATACATACATGAAATTGTGTTGAGTGCACACACACACATTTTATATACTTTATTTGATTCCACATTACAAGTCAAATTTCATTAGGAATCACATTTTTTGAATAATCCAACAGATTAAAACAATCAGCATATTGTTATGGATTATACAGTTCTAAGGGTACAGGAAACATCACCTTTTCCAAATAAAAATGCTTCCTATAGTTGCTGAGATTGAACAGTACTTTGCCAACTGTTTGGCCCCTGTTTTAGAAATTCCCCCAATGCAAAGTCCATGGATTGCCTGTGTACATGACCTAGACTACCAAACACTAGCACAATAAGCCAACGCATTCTCATCCTAGGGCGTCATATCTGACACTTTTGACATTTCGTCTAAATCCAACGCGCATGGTACCCTTTAGCGTCAATATAACACGCACAGATATGGGTAGGTTTAGGTCTGGGGTAGGGTTAAGTTTAGACCGCTAGGAGGCGCCTTCTGACCCATATATATCTGCGTCTCATATTGACGCTAAAGGGTGCCATGCGCGTTGAATGTAGACGAAATGTCACGAGCGTCAGTATAGGACGCCTTGGGATGAGAACGGGCTGAATAAGCTGGCATTAGTACCCAAGGTTCTCAATGGTCGATATCTATGACTAATATTTTAGAATCTTAGAGCAGTAAAACAAGTCAAATGCACATGACACCTCAAATAGTGTAACTGTTTTGCCATTCTGAGAGATGTTAACAAGAGCTGGTGTATTAGCAATTCCTAAAAAAGTGTTTGCAGGTGAGTTAAACCATTCAGACAGTATGTCATGTACAGTAGTGTGTTTAAAGATCTGCTCATCAGTCACGCAGGGAATCGGAGCAGCAATGAGGTCTACAAGTCTGTCATGTCTGGGAATATATAGTCCTTTAAGTGATGGAACAACTATTCATGATGTGGGCAACTGACTGCAGGTGTTTAGGGGGCCATGCAACATGCAGAGCGGCGAATGGGTGGAAGGAAACCACAGTGATAAGTTGTATTTTGTAGGAAGAACCTGCAGATGTGCTTTTACACAGAAAGTGAGGATCTCCTCACTGATGGTGGTATTGCTGTAGATGGTGTGTGATACAGAGTGGTCCGGGCAGGGCAGTTTTGCCAACGTCCCTTGTAATTTTAGACTGGACCAGTACTTCATATTTTGGGCTCTTTGAATAGTCAAGAGAGTCTGCCTTGATGTTCTAGGCCTGGCCTCCATGGAGACAGATAGGTCCTCTACGACTGCATCAGAGACCTCTACAGGTTGGTATTGAGAGGTCCACTTCAGTTCAGTACCTGTCCTCCAGCATAGGTCATTTAAGTCTGGCCGGTCTGATGACACATCAGATCCCTGTGTCTGTCCATCCCGCTTTTCATTGGTCTTTCTTTTAAAACCCAGGAAGCTATCTTCCCCTCCGCATGCGTGTAGCACCTTCCGTATTTTAAAATCCAGCAATAAGGATACTCTGGCTATTTGCCTCACTCTGACATCATCACAGTTTAGCATGTTGGTAAGGTGAGACTGTCTTGTGGCTGTGTACTCCCACATGCAGTGTGGAACTCCAAGCCAAGAAAAATCTATGTCTCTGATTGCTTGCACTTTTAGAGTAACAGGAAGAGGTGATGCGTCAATGAGATCTAGTCTGGTCATAAACTATTGTGCCATATCAGTCACTTGCAGACTCCATTCTCCAGCAATGTTAAACTTGTGACCCACATAGTTGTAGGTCTCATGTCTAGTGTACATTCTGAGTGGCTAGTCTAAGATGATTAAAGAGGGGGGTTGGTCAGCCCTTGATCTATACCAACGATTGCCACCACTCCTCCTCTCATGAAAAACTGCACATTTACTGTGCTTTACTTGTAGACCAGACCATGTCAGGAATCTGTCAGTGCATGACAACATGTTTTTAATCACGCCTTCATCTATAAGGCCTTCAAGGCCTTCAAGCCTTCAAACAGCCACGTCATCAGCATAGCCCAGGACTGGGTTCGGTGACAGGACATTGGGCGGGGCATGTGCACAGAGCCATTTTAGCCATTGATTTATTGCAATGATAAATGATACAGTACTTTACAGTACTCCATGGACAACCAGTTTTGATTCCTACCTCAAGTGGTATTGGTCTGGTGAGGTCTTTTTCATCCAGGAATCACAGTATATATATTTTATTATGTCCACATAGATCTTAAGGAGCTGAATCTATTCCAATTCATCAATCATGGCTCTATGAGGCAATGTGCAAAAGGCATCTCTGAAGTCAAGGAAGAAAATGTATAGCTTAGCAGATTCCTGCTTAAAATCATCAATGGCAGTTTTTAAGCAAAAAACATGCTCATTCATGCCTTGTCGCTCAATGTAAGCTTTTTGTTTGTTAGACAGAATTCCAGTATCAACCAGCCAAGGTAATATTCTTGAAAGCAGGCTCTTCATAAAGACTCTGTATACAGATGGCAATAGAGAGATGTCCCTCCATGTTGAGGGGTCTTCTGTTACATTGTCTTTCTTCGTTATTCCATGAATAAGTGCTACCTTCCATGGACTAGGGACTTCCCCACTAATCAAACAGGTGTTAAATATGCTTTTCAATATGTAGCAAGATGTTTGCCTTGTGGCTTTCAGATTCTCGTAAGTAACATCATCTGAGCCACTAGCTTTGTTATTGGGCAGATTTACAATTACTTTCTCAATCTCTTATATTGTAAACGACGATGTAGGTTGCGACGACTCAGTTATTATGTTGTCTAAGTCATCATTCCACTGGGGCAATTCAAGCGTGATAGTAGTTGGATCAGACTGGCATTTTTTCCAATAATAATTGTACACTTGCTCAGTGTCACCAGGATCTGACTAACGGTGGCGTGGGAAACATCCAGTCAATTAGGATAATGTCAATCACCTTTTCTCTACGATACTGCCATAGGTAGGTTCGTTTGTTTTTGCCTACCTTTTGAGCATTAATCTAGCTGTCTTGTGGCAGATGCAATAGCTGGTTGTATCAATTTACTTGAGTAACGGTAGTCCAAGTTGTCCTCCATCTGTGCGTTTTGTGGAAATTATTCCGGTTTTGAAGAAGGCCCCATTGAGAACTGTAAACAACATTGACCACATCCTGAAATCTCCGGTGAGTACAAAGTTTTGTTTGTCTTGTAATCGCTTTGTATCCAGGCCTTTCCTAAATTGTCTTTCGTGATACTGGAAATTTATCCATTCATTTTCTGTCAGCAATTGTTCATAATCCTTGAACTTTGTAGATAGAATGTTGCAGGTCGATGGTAGATGGTCTGGGGTAGGGCTTAAAGGCTACTTTGATGGATGTTATCAAACATATAACAAGGAGTGCTGTGCATAAAATCATGTCAGAACATTCTTTACATTTACGGCGGCTGTTACGATGGGTGTTGTATGTGTGGTATCACACACACACACACACACACACACACAGCTTTGTTTTTGTGATTTATGAGGACATTCCATAGGCGTAATGGTTTTTATACTGTACAAACTATATATTCTATCCCCTTACACTGCCCCTGTCCCTAAACCTACCCATCACAGGAGACATGCAGCATTTTTACATTTTTAAAAAAAAACATTGTTTTTTAAGCTATTTGAAATATGAGGACTCATGCAATGTCCTCATAAGTCACGTGTAAGTTGTAATACCAGTGTAATATGCATGTCATTATACACATTTGTGTCCTCATATATCACAAAAACAAGCAGACACACACATGCATATGCAGTCAGTCTACCTCACAAAGGAGTCCCCTCATTTAAAATTCTTTCCTCACATGCATGACTGTGCCATGACAACTCGCTGTGAAGTGCAAAATGGGAAATGTGAAAATGACACTTTTTTGCACCTTATATGAATTTATGGTAAGTGGATGGTATATCCTATACAGCCATTTTATTATTCTGGCCAAAATATGTTGGAAATATTATATATTGCGAACAACATGATTAAAATAAATATGTTTTGCAATTTGTAAATATATTTAGTTTGAAACTTCAAATTTCAAAGTAAGAAAACACATTTCCAATTCACATTTTATATATATGTGCAAATGCGTTTGGACTCATCTTCTTAAGCCTTATAAGTTAATATTCAAACAGTAATTCAAAACTGTCAAAACAGTGGGGAAAACATGTTATTTTTATATGTATAATTTAAGGATTTAAAAAATACATCAGAAAAAAATAAACAACAAAGATACAGTTTGGGGTCAGTCCAATTCTTTTTTAAATAAATTCATATTAATTATGCATATAATATTATTGTCATGAACTGCTCAGTGGAAACAGACAGTGGTGATCCAAACGCAGGCTTTATTATGAGGAGAATCCAGAGACAGGTACAAGGAAACAGGCAGGGGTCAAAACCAGGTAAGCAGTCCAAACAAACATCAAATCCATGCAGGGATAAGGCAAACGGGAAACCGGGAACAGGCAGATAAACAGGGAACCGAAACACTAGAATACAAGGAAACTGGAACAAGGCTAGGTAATGCAGTCAGACACATACAATACTGAGCAATGGTACAAAGGGCCACTCAGGCTTAAGACAGGTGCGCTAAACAAGATAATAAAACACAGGTGCATAAAATCAACCATAATCAGTCAAGGGTAAAACATAATGGAAACAATAAACTAGGAAGGAGTGCCCCCCAGAGGCACAAGCGGGCACTCCAGCCGCAGATCGTCACAATTATATTTATTATATATTTATAGTACTTTTATTCAGAATTTATGATGTTACAAAATATTTCTATTTCAAACAAATGATGTTCTTTTGAACTTTTTATTCATTAAATAATCCTGAAAAAAGTATTACTGTTTCCACAAAAAAGTAATTTTTTTTTTTATTATAAAATATTTTATAAGCAGCTCAACCGTTTCAACATCAAAGGTGCTGTATGTAAAAAATTTTTGACTGTACTAAAGCATACAATTAGCAGAGATTTAAGAAACATGCTGAGTTCACATACTTGTTTCTCTGAAAAACAATGCTACATTCTGCTTTGAAATGTGCCTTCCAAGTCTGAACGTCTGTTTTTGTTTTGGACTGTTTGATCCCGCCCACAACCAATTTAACCAATAGTATTTCAACACCCCGGGTTCCCAGTTGACGAAAAACCGAGTAGCGTAGCCTATTGTAGCGTGTTCTAAATCTGGCAACCCACGTGAGCGTTGAGTCTGAGGAGAAGTGTACGGGGGAAACTCTCTCCAATATTTAGAATTTGGACTGCAGTACCCATTTCAACTGCTAGCTGTCAATATTACATAGTGCACCTTTAACCATTAATAATAAGAAATGTTTTTGAGCACCAAACCAGCATATTGAAATTTATATATAGCTAAATTGGGTGGATATAACGCTAACATTATAATTAGGGCTGTCAAACGATTAATCGCGATTAATCACATCCAAAATAAAAGTTTGTGTTTACATAATAAATGTGTGTGTACTGTGTATAATTATTTTATATATATAAATACATACACATGCTTGTATATATTTAAGAAATATTTGCATGTATATACTATATATAGATTTGTATATAATTTATATTATATATAAATATAAATATTTTATGTATAAATAACACATTTTTCTTAAATATATAAATGCACGTGTGTGTACTTTTATTTTGGATGCGATTAATCGTGATTAATCATTTGACAGCCCTAATTATAATGCAACATAATTCAGTTTTATTCTTTATTCTTTAGTGTGTGTGTGTGTGTGTGTGTGTGTGTGTGTGTGTGTGTGTGTGTGTGTGTGTGTGCGCGTTTGAGACCATAGGGGGTGAGGGTGCAGGGACCGATGGTCGTTAATCTCCGTTTGTCCTTGAGAAGGTGGAGCAGTCTTGTCCTTCTGCCATCCATTTGCAATGCCAAACACACACACACACACACACACACACACACACACACACACACACACACACACACACACACACACACACTGTCCCTGTATGCACTAATTGTACTCTGATGCAAATATATATCAAGACGTTCGCTATCTGTCCACCCCACAAACACAGTGCACACATTAAGACACTCTCCATCTCTGAGGGTGATTAAACTCGGTCCCTGCAGGATTTGGCTCCTGACTGCTCACAATAACACACTCACTCAGTCTCATATTCATCTGATTACTGCACACCACCCCCATCTGTCCGCCCTTAGTGACACACCCCTTTTTTGACTGCTAGGGCGTTTTTATAGGAAAGAAAAATCGACAAAAAAGCAACAAAAGATCACAAAATACCCCATAAAATTATATAAAACCCAATAAGAATCTGTAACAACAACAGAAAGAAATAAAATAAAAAACACAAACAAAAAGTCCACAAACAAAACATAGTACAAGCAGAGAACATGTTTTGCCAAAAACATCTGATAAAATCTTAAATTGATGTGTGTGTGTGTGTGTATATATATATACATACATGTGTTTTTCATTCGGTTTGGTTTTATATTTTGATTAGGTGTTTTGAAAGGAAAATCTGGCAAAAAAAGTGAAACCTTATAGATCTAAAGAAAACACAAACAAATAGCCTATGCTACAATTAGACGAAAAACATTATCATAACCGATCATATATAATATATCTGAACCAAACCACCATTAAAACACTGAACATACACTGCAAATGTATAGAGTTAACAACCTCCAGGTATAAACGGCTTTCATTTGAAGAACAAGGTTTGTGGGAAAAGGATTTGTAACTCCTCAAAGATGAATTTCCCATATACAGTCATCTGAAAAATGAATTATGCTGATGACTTCATGCTATTCCTTCTAAATTTTCAATGAATAATCCACATTAGAATGCACTGGCGACTGATGTTGTCACATACGTATGTATAGTATGCATATAATGAGCTTCTGCCTGGATGCACCCGGCCTTCGAGCGAGACTTCATTACGGCTTTTGAATTCTAATGAAACAAATGCAGGACGTAAACGTCTCAAGAAATCACTTGAGCCTGTCACTGTCCCCTTGCATCACACATGTAGAGCGTTAGTCCTAGAAAGCCAGTATTCAGGTTGTTTTTACAAAAATGATACATATTTATTTATTATTTGTATTTATTTCATGCATTTACTTTATTCTGTTTTTAATTTGTTCACATCAGCTGCCAACACAACACCACAAAAATACTACTACTAATAATAGCAACCACTAAAAATCCCTCATAAAACCATAGCAACCAAATAACAATGCTCTGCCAACCATGACAATACAATTATTGCATATATTAATTTTGCATGATAGCATTTGCACAGAAGATAAAATTATAGCTTGTACAACTATAACCTACAACTGGCTTCTACAATACATACGTCTAACTTTGTAAAATCTGCGGCCTTTTTTAAAATAACGTTTGATCTTACAAGTTAAAAGGAAAGTTTTCCCAATTCTTTAGACATTCGGGAGTTTGAGCAGAGAAGTTTGAGTAATTAAGACTTAAATTCATGCATTTCGTGCAAGATATGAGCGGTAGGTCTCTCACGCTCACTGGTTGTCCTTTCCCTGCTCGTTTTGATCTTACAGAGACTTACTGAGGTTAATAATGCTGCGCATTAATATTTTATCAGACTTCTCAATTAAAGCTTTATTTGCAGGAGAAGATTCCTCCATAATGAATTCTTCCTTTCACTTGATCAAATACACACACACACACACACACACACACACACACACTCTCTCTCTCTCTCTCTCTCTCTCTCTCTCACACACACACACACGCACACACACACACACACACACACACGCATATGCACACACACACACACACACACACACACACACACACGCACGCATACACAAGTTCTTCCTCTCCAGTTTCAAGCTCACATGCACATATAAAACACAAAAGTGTGTTTGTGTCAGTCAGGTTTTGCCTTCACGGTGTTCTGTGTATTTATGTATCTGTGTATTTATTTACGTATTTATGTTGAATGTTAAATGGAGTTCAATAGAAATTATTTGATGATGCCGCAATAAACTAGCAAGTATATCTTATTGCATGCTTTTTTGGACTTTGCTAATTTAAAACATGATCAAAACATTTTTTAATGACAAAAGTTCAAATAAGAAAGCAAGTGAATATCAATGTTATTTCAGTATTGGAAATGGCCAATTGTTGTTTGGTTATATTGATATCAACCAAAAAAATACGGTAACACTTTATTTGAAGGGGTGTGCATAAGACTGACATGACACTGTCATAAACATGACATAACACCTGTCATGAACATGGAGTCTTTATGAATGTTTATGACTGTTGTCATTAAGTGTCATTCGGTAAATTATGACACTTTTAATGCAAAGTTGACATTGTTTAAAATGTCTTTGTTATGACAACTTGATATTAACAAAGACAAAAAATGTCTTTGTTATGACAACTTTACATTACCCAAGACAAAAATGTCTTATGACAACTTGACATTAACAAAGACAGAAATGTCTTTGTTATGACAACTTGACATTAACCAAGAAATCATAACCTGTCAACCTGTCACAAATATGTCATAACAGGTCTAATTATCAAACTTAAAGCATTTGACAGTGTAATATCCCTTAATGACATCTTTATAACTAGTACAATGTGTTCCACTTTACTTGAGGACAAGTAAAATATTCATGACACAGTTATAATGGTGTCATGACGGCCAAAGTTGTGACAGGTTGACAGGTTATGATTTCTTGGTTAATGTCAAGTTGTCATAATCAAGACATTTTTGTCTTGGGTAATGTCAAGTTGTCATAATCAAGACATTTTTGTCTTGGGTAATGTCAAGTTGTCATAACAAAGACATTTTAAACAATGTCAACTTTGCATTAAAAGTGTCATAATTTACCAAATGACACTCAATGACAACAGTCATAAACATTCATAAAGACTCCATGTTCATGACAGGTGTTATGTCATGTTTATGACAGTGTCATGTCAGTCTTATGCACACCCCTTCAAATAAAGTGTTACCAAAAATACTATAAGTGCCCAAAATATATCCCAAATATGTATATAAAATGTGTTGCTCTTTGTTAAAATCTATTAGGCCTAG
Organism: Semotilus atromaculatus; assembly: GCA_031834385.1. Classification (NCBI taxonomy): domain Eukaryota; kingdom Metazoa; phylum Chordata; class Actinopteri; order Cypriniformes; family Leuciscidae; genus Semotilus; species Semotilus atromaculatus. The sequence goes on from JAULUF010000015.1 coordinate 23,856,550, forward strand.
TCTATGCAGAAATGATCATTATCAAGATTATTAAATGCTGCAAAACTATTGTTCATTCCGATTAGTCAATCGTGTCATTCAGCACATATTTGTGAATATATATATACAACACTGTATAACTCGCCAATTATCCTGAAAACATGTGCTTGTGTTCTCTCTGCATCCTCTACGAGTAAAATAATACAAGATCTTAAACTCAGATCAATATAACAAGAACATATTTGTGTATTTATTTATTTATTTGGTAAGTAGTCTTTCAATAAGCCAGATAATGTTCAGCCAGATAATCATTATCATTAAAAAAAAAAACTTTATGATACTATAAGACCTGATACAAGTGCTTTTTTGCGATAATGACAATCTGACTGTACATTAGGATATAAACCCCTTGTAAAGTGTTACCAAAATACCATTAGCTCATTATAAAAGAAGTCAATGGGAAGTCACCAGCATGACAGAAAATCAACCGTGTGTGTGTGTTGGTGTCTCTTCTACATGCCTCCAACTGGCCTGAAGAAATGAAGAACTTCCAGTTCTCTTCATCTGTTAGGAAAATCTGTCCCTCTTTCTCTTTTACATTTTCATTATAGTTTTTTAGCTCAGTACATCACACACACAGACACACACACACACACACACACACACACATACACACATACACACACACCCTCTACTTGCACATATAAACTCCAGAGAGGTTCATGAAGCAGCAACGCATCACCGGCACACACACACGGCCTTGACACTTTGGCTTATGCCTTTTGACGGCTCTGCATGGTTGATTTCCTGGACTGATCCCTGAGACCTTTTAGTTCATTTGTTGTTTTCTTAATTTATTTACATGTGCACATTTCATGGCAAAAATGCCAGTAGTATTTCCTCTACTTCCTGTTGATCTATACTGACAATGCCTTCAGGCTTTTTAGCACCGTTCACACACTCTCAATCACATGCACTCACTCTCGTAGCGGCTCCTGTGTGGGATCTGTTTTGATAAAACATGCCCACATTCAAGTCCAGACTCGACTAGATTAGAATAAATCAGTTTGGACCATCATGTTCCCTTTCCAATCAGACAAATCCAGACGCTCCCGGATCAAAAGCAACACCGGCCATGAGGAACAGCTGTCGGAGGCAAACTCATTTAAACACAACCCTAAAACAACAAACCTGCTCTCCAAAGACTGACCCTGCACTCCATTTCACAAATTGGTTTACCAAACAAATCATTCCAAACGGTTTGGAGCTATATTGGACAGACAAATATCCAAACAGATTCACAGTCAAAATGGTCTGATCCCAGGAACATTAAAGGGGTACTTAACTGTTGGTAAAATGGGCTTTAAAAAACTTGGTTTCTACTATACAGTAGAAAGGCAAAAACTTTTTTCTTTTTTTTTATCGTTGCCATCTGACTAGAGAAAACTGCCAAATAGGCTGGAACACCCATAATGCACTGGACATGTTGTCACTCACACCAGTCTGCTATGGATACACTTACCAGAGTCAAATACCACTTTGCTTTAGTAGGAAATACTTCTTAGCAAACTTTTAGTCATAATGGTATCTGCCTTTTATTGTTCCCGGGTGCAATAAGGGTGCAGTTTTTGTCTGTCTTTAGTGATTGCTAGGCAGGAGTTTTTCACTTATTTAAAAACTATATATATATGTATATATATATATATATATATTAGGGGTGTAACGGTACACAAAAATCACGGTTCGGTACGTACCTCAGTTTTAAAGTCATGGTTCGGTACGTTTTCGATACAGCAAAAATAAAGAAATGCCAGAGATTATTTTTGAGAGAAAAATAATTTATTAAAAGAAAAAATATTTTTAAATAAGTGTGAGTTTTCCTACATCTTGAAACTTTCAGGTTTATAAATGGGGGTAATTTTTGAAGGATGAAAAAATAATGTTTTGGTCATCACATTAAAAATAACATTTAAATATAATATTTATATATATATAATATTTAGATAATATTTGAGATTTGAAGTGCTGGAAAAAGATGTGTGAAGTAGGCTACTTGAAAGCATTTCACTATTCCAGCCAAACTGGTTACAGTTAGTGTTACTATATTAAATCCATGGAAAATCATAGAGCTCGCGCTGCACAGATGTTGATGGTCCGAACTGATATACGGTCCGTGAAGCACAATATAATGAGTAGCGCAGTTTCGTTCCGCTTTCATTACGTTTGCCATTTGATGTTGTACAACGTTGTGGTGGTTGCTCGGATTTTGTCGTCAGGAGAAATGGTCCAAGGAATCGTTCGGTTTGTATGCGTACCGAACCAGAAGCCTCGTACTGAAACGGTTCAATACGAATACATGAACCGTAACACCCCTAATATATATATATATATATATTTTCACATATATTATGGCGAGCGAACAGCTATACAGAAAGTGTGTTCCCCCCTGTACTCGTTTTCTCACGGGTGGGGATACACACGATCTGTGTGTTGTTTGTTTGGGTGTGCAGCATGCCCAGTCAGCTCTCGAGGGGGCTGATTGTGAGCATTGCGAGCGTTTTCCGATAAGAACGCTCCGCTCCAGTGCGGGTCCCGCTTCTGTCGAGGCAGAGCAGCGGCGCTTGACGTGGGGATCGCAAATGGATCTGACAGCAGGGTTTGAGACGGGCTCTGCCTTATCTCAGCCTTTACCTGCTAGTTCCAGTGCCTCTTGTCCCGGGTGTGGAAGCACGCGCTGCGGTTTCTTCCCCCCAGGCTATGTTACAATTATCCAGTTCTGAGGAGCTGGATGTTGTTAGTTTTGATACTGGGGAGATTGAGGACTCGTCACCTCATTCCCCAGAACATGAGGAGCTTATGGAGGTGCTCACTCGTGCTGTTTCCAAACTAAGCATTGAGTGGCCAGCTGCTAGGCAGGAGTTTATTTCTAAAAGCAAGCTTGATGAAAGATTTCTGCCTTCTCATATTCAGCCTCCACGAAGATGCCAAGCTTATGGGCCGTACTATGGTGGCCCTGGTGGCCGCAGAGAGACATTTATGGCTTAATTCATCAGATATGAAGGATAAAGAAAAAGCTTTTCTTCTGGATGCTCCGCTTTGTGCTTCTGGTTTATTTGGTGACGCTGTGAATACAGTCATAGATAAATTTCAAGAAGAAAAGAAACAAGCTGCGGCTTTTCAAAAGTTTCTCCCACTCACAGTTCATATCCCCGGGTCTGCCGGGCGAGGTCAGACCAAGCCGTCGACAAGCTCCTCACACCGGGCATATCAAAAGCTGAGTGTCGCGTCTCAAAAGCAGAGTGGCGCATCTCCCGGGGTACTTAAATCAGGGAGCGGACATCCTGTCGAGGCAGGGGCAGAGGCCCGGGGAGTGGAGACTCCACCCCGAGGTGGTGGAGCTCCTTTGGATGCAGTTCGGTCGTGCCGAGGTAGACCTGTTTGCGTCCAGGGAGACGTCACATTGTCTACTGTGGTTCTCTCTGAGTCATCCAGCCCCACTGGGGTTGGACGCTATGGTACAGGCGTGGCCAAGGTCACGCCTGTACGCCTTTCCCCCGATTGCTCTGCTCCCAGGAGTTCTAGAGAGGGTTCGCCGAGACGCTGCGTGTCGTTGCCATACTCCCTGCATTCCCGTGATCGACTTGCTTCAGACTTTTTCCAGAAGCTGGCGCATGTGGGTTTTTGAGGTGCTATATAATTTCCTGGTCGATGACGTCACTCGTGACGTTCCGTCTCGCCATTGGGCTGATTCCATACGTGCTTCATGACGCACAAGGCAAGGGGCGTTCCTGCAGCGTTTCACGCAGCGTCTCGTTCCTTCAGGGAACTAGGGTTACATACGTAACCCGAGACGTTTCCAGAGCATTGTAGGCAGTGGCTAAAGATGGCAAATAGCAGTAAATACGGAGAGAATGCTGTGACAGAAAATCAGAAAAAAACTCTGTTTGTAGTGTAACAAATTAGCTCTATGGAATATTAATAATCAATAATAACTTGTTATGAATAATTATGAATATTTGCGTCCCAGAAGCGTCTCTCCGCGCCGCTCAGCAGAGAATAGGTAGCAGGTCTATTTTCGCCGCTTGCCGCGTCAAGCAGCATAGAGCACATCGTACCGGGCAGGAAGTCAGACACAGAACGGCATAGAAGAAGTCATCAACGCTCCGCTGCTGAAACGTGTCTGAGTGGACTTTGACGCCGAGCTAGGGACGCATGTCCCTGTACTAGACTGTACTAGATCAAAGATCAGATGAATACATATTTTATTTTCTCAATTAAATACAGCCAAATATCAACCAGACAAGTAAGCACGGTCTGGATGAAAAAGCTGAATAGTATATTAATGTAGACATCTAACTCCTCAAAGATCAGATAAGTACATATTTAATTTTCTCAAAAATTAAATGCAGCCAAATATCAACCAGACAAGTAGAAATGGTCTAGGTGAAAGGCTGTATTATAATATCAAACAATAAAGAATACATAACTAGTTTGCACACAATCATAAGAGAACGAGAGAAAGTGAAATTCATGTCTGCTCAGTTCCCTACGCATATTATACATTGCAAACCCGTAATCTACGTGCTGCCTCAGCAAAAGCAAGATCTGAGCCACTAGACTGTTATGCATCCCCATAATCTACGTGCTGCCTCGGCACACGCGAGGTCCAAGATCGAGTCACCAAATCTTTATTGCAGATCCGTAATCTACGCTCTGCCTCTACAAACGTGAGATCCGAGCCAAATTATCTTTATTGACTTCATTCCCCTGAGAAGAAAGCCAAAAGGAGCAGAGCTAAACTCTCGATAGTTACAAGAGCTGACCATCCATGCTCTACTCCCAAACAAACAACACATGAATCGTATGTGTCCCCACTCGTAATGAAGCGAGGGCAGGGACGAACACACGATCCAAAGCTGTTTGCTTGCCATTATACTCCTGTCTAGATATATATATATATATTAGGGGTGGAGCCGAACCCGAATACGGTATTCGGAAAGGCACAAATAAAGTTTTTTTTACGAAAACTTATTTCGAACAAATACTTTAAAAATATTTGTATAAAAAAAAAATTAAAAAAAAACGTTATATCAAAAAGCTGTGTTTCCTTATGAGACCGCAGTGCATGCCCGGATGAGTGAGTTATGGTGCGTTCACACCAGACGCGACTAGAAAGTCTGGCGCGAGTGATTTCAGGTCAATGCAAAGATGCGTTATGCGCGTAGTGTGAGTGAGTGACGTTCAGGAAGAGGTGACTGACACAGGCTGCTCCACACAGCAACGGAGAGGGCTCGGCTGAGCGAAAAAAACACTTAACTGCATCACTATTTTTGTTGAATAGATTTTTGTAACTTTATAACTTTCGGGAAGCGGAGTTTGATCGGGAGATTATTCCATAAGCTGCATTATTGACGTCTGCAGTCGGGTGCTCTCATGTTCGCTCTGTTTACGTATCGTTAGCTCTGTTAGCTCGGTAATTTAGACAATAGGCTGTTGACAGAGTAACGTTAACGATCGGTTAAGGGTCTGTTCACATATTGCGTCTTTTGCATGAGTCCAAAAATCTCAGTTTTACAATAAGTAAAGAATCAAAACAAACACAACTCACCCCAAATAACTTTGGTTAAAGTTCAAAATCCTATAGTCTTTACAACACTGTTTTTTGAATTGGAAAAATAAGTTAACAAATAAAATAAAAATACATTAAATCAAACTAGCAATGAAACCAACCGTTTAAACATAATGAAACACTTCACTGTATTATACAGACACGAATTACATGGTGAAAGTGGTTGCGTGAATGTTTGGTTGGCTGGAAGACGGTGCGTGCGGCGTGTGTGTGTGTGTGTGTGTGTGTGTGTAAGGGCGTTGGCCGATGATGGCAGGAAGGAACGTTTTCGAAGTGAGGGTAAAAACAGGGATTAACCTGGAGAACTTGCTCACTCGTCAGCCTCAAAATCGACAAGCTTCGCTGTGCAGCCGGTGTCCAGAGATGCAGCGCACCCTCAGTGCCAATCGCTAGGCCACTCCCGCTCACTCTGGATCCACGCACAGCCCAAACACAGCGTCTCGCGGTTCGCTTCTCACTGACAGTGGATTCGTCTCAGGTAACCCATTCCCTTTTTTTTTTTCCTCTCTTACAACTCCACCTTATATACTCGTTTCCTCACTTCCGGATAATTGATTTCCCTCCTCCCTCCAGTCACGCAACTTACATTTGTTTGTTTTTTCGCACCGCCACACTCTCCCCCCCTGGAGAAAACAACCCAAGGTTGTAGGATAGAAAGTGTGACTTAAAATCCCAAGAACTCTTCATCTTCTTCTGACGATTCTTGGAATATTTCAAGGAGTCTTTTCTTCTCCTGACTTTCCAACTCCTCGGCTGTGGGGTAACATGCTTTTAAATTACTCACATGCACATTACGCACATCTTCCCCAGAGGACTCCAATGCCACTTGATAATTTATTGGTCCCTGTTGCTTAATTATCCGATAAGGACCCTTCCATCGTTGTGCAAGTTTTGCACTGAAATGGTGTTGGGCACTAGATTGGGGAAAATTCCTTAGCCACACCCGGTCCTTTTCTTTAAAGGAGGCATCACGTCGGTTCTTATTGTAGCTCCGTAGTTGTCTTTTCTGTGCCTTTTGGCAGCACTCTTTCGCTTTAGCTTGGAGTTGAACTAGATGACTGACCACATCATAGGAAGGTAAATCGGGAGAGATGTTCTTGCCACGCAACAGTTTGTCCATGGGACCTTGCAATTTCCTCCCCAAGTGAAGCTCTGCTGGGGTCATGCCGATGGACTCCTGGACAGCTGAATTGACTGCAAATCGTAGTTCAGGCAAGTACTGATCCCATTTCCTGTGGTTATCTTCTACATAAGCCGCCATCATGTACTTTAGGTTACGATTTATTCTCTCTGTCATATTCGTTTGTGGGTGGTAAGCAGTAGTGAGTTTCTGTGTGACGCCCCATTTACCACATATCTCCTTGAATACAGCAGAAAGGAACTGAGAACCTCTATCAGACAGGATAAAGTCAGGAACCCCCCATCGAGTCAGAATCTCTCTCCTGAAAAGTGCTGCAACAGTTTCTGCACGGGCATTCCGCATAGGAAACAGCTCCACCCAGCGGGTAAAATAGTCCACAAAGACAAGAAGGTACTCATTCTGATGGGTGCTGCGGGGCATTGGTCCCATGATGTCTACCCCTAGCATTTCGTTGGGATGTGATGTACTGACTTGTTGTATTTTCCCCGCAGGTTTACGGTTTTCCCCTTTGAGTGTTTGGCATTTTACACATCTTTTGACATGATTCTTCACATCCGTCCACATCCCAGGCCAAAATGCAATATCATGCAGCCTCTGGTAAGTCTTGTAAATACCCATGTGCCCACTCAAAGGATTTGAATGATAGTGGTTGAGAACGGCTGAAATTAGACTGTTGGGAAGGTACACCCGATAATGGCGTTGGCCACTCTTCAGCTGAGTTGTGTGGTACAATTTATCCTCTACTACCTCGTATTGATTTTTCAGCTGATCATCTCCTGCCAGTGTTTGGAATAGTTTTGTGATTACAGGGTCCTTGTGCTGCTCCTCCCAGATGGCAGCGGCAGTGATTGGAAGGTCTGACTCCTCCGTTTGCCTGACATATAAGCTACAAGCAGGTTGGATGTGGATCCGAGAAAGAGCATCTGGTGCTACATTCAGCCTTCCTTTACGATACTCAATTACAAAATCAAACTTCTGCAATCGGAGAACCCATCTAATGAGACGACTGGTGGTTTTTGTAGAGCTCATTACCCATTGCAGGGCGGAGTGATCAGTCACAACCGTGAATAGTTTAGGCTCTAGGTAATGTTGCCATTTTTCCAGAGCCCAGATGACGGCAAGGCATTCTTTCTCTGTCGCAGAGTAGTTGGTTTCCGCTTTGCTCAGAGATCTACTGGCATACGCAATCACCCGCTCTGAGCCCTGGTCCTTCCGCTGCGTCAACACCGCACCTAGTCCAGTGTCACTGGCATCCGTGTATACAATAAATGGAAGTTCAAGGTTGGGATGACCAAGTATGGGAGGTGAGGTAAGGTAGGCTTTTAGCTGTTCAAAAGCTTGTTGACATTGGGATGACCAATGAAATGCACGACCCTTTTTTTTCAAGGAATTGATGGGCTCAGCGATCCTCGAGAAATTTGGGACGAACCGGTGGTACCACCCGGCGAGTCCAAGGAAGCGCTGAACCTCTTTGATGTTACGAGGTACAGGGTATGCACGTATGGCTTCTACCTTACTCAGGTCTGTGGAAATACCCTGAATGTTCACCACATGTCCAAGGAATGTTAACTCCTGAAGACAAAACTTGCTCTTCTTTAGGTTGATAGTCAAACCCGCTGTCTGCAATCGATGGAGAACAGTTTGGAGATCGAGGAAATGTTGGTCCATGGATGGTGAATAGATTATAATATCATCAATGTAAATGAAGCATATGTTACCTCGTAACTCCCCCAAAACCATCTCCATCAGTCTTTGAAATGTCGCTGGGTCATTTTTTCACCCAAAAGGCATGACTGTAAACTGATACAACCCCGATGGGGTGATAAAGGCAGTCATGGGTTTGCTATCTGGATCCATTGTCACCTGCCAGTAGCCACTGTTGAGGTCGATTGTAGAAAAGATTGACGCACCAGAGAGGGATTCAAGAATCTCTGTAATGTTAGGGAGGGGGTATGCATCACTCTCTGTTATGGCGTTGACCTTCTGGTAATCCACACAAAATCTCATTTTACCATCTTTTTTTGGAACTAGGACAACAGGGGATGCCCATGCCGAGTGAGATGGTTCCACGATACCTGCCTTCAACATTTCCTCCAGTTGCTCTCTCACAACAGCTTGTTTAGAAGGACTCATGCGATAGGGTCGCTGTTTGAGGGGCACTGGATGTGTGATATAGAGGTGGTGTTGGAGAACATCAGTTCGTCCAGGTTGGAGGGTACACACCTGAGAGTTAGACTTCAAAATTTGCCGTAGTTGTTGTTTCCCGTCAGGTGGTAAGTGAGCACCATTCACAGCAAGGTTCATTAATGCTTGTTCATCCAGGCTATCAAGTGGTCGTGATAGCAATGGGTGTTGGAGTGGAGGAATGGAACTCAGTAGGGAGAGGCTTTGATTAACACTCTTCAGGTGTGGTCTCTTTTTTAGGTGTGGTGGTTTCACCACAGGTACACTGGCCTGGCCTGGTTGGAAAGGATAGAGTTCATCAGGGGCAGACTTGAAAGAATAATTTCTGTCAGTCACATCAATCTGCAGTCCACTGAAGAAGATGAAATCTAATCCCAGGATCACTGCATAAGCGAGGGCTGTGTAGGAGAGGACAGCAACCTGTACTGGGAAAGTCTTATTATGAAGCATAATCGGTAGGTTAATCCATCCTAATGGAACTTCTGCCTCACCATTAGCTAAATAAAGAGGACCAAGGGTCCAGGGCTGAAGGTTGCCATGCGGGTTAAGTTCTATCCAAAGGCTCTCATGGATAAGGGTGTAACTTGCGCCTGTATCCACAATGGCCTTTCCTCTCCAGGGGCCAATACTGATGGGCACCACTAATTGTTGTGGTACAGCCGTTAGCTGATTTGAAGTATTGCAACCAGTGGAGGTGCTTTCTTCCAAGGTTGCAGATATTGCGTTGCTGGAAAGAGTAGCTGGCTGGTGAGGCGGACCCCCAGACTTCATAGGTTGGAAGAAACGCTTGTTATTCGTGGGACGCTGCTGAACAGATGGCTGGTTAGAAGCGGACATAAAGTGAGGGCAATTTCCAGGTGCATGGGAACCCTTACACCGCCAGCACTGTACTTGAGGCTTCTCCACAGGTTGGCTAGATACTGGTCTTTGTGGCATTGTAGGTGGTGGTTTAAAATCCTTGCGTCCCTCATATTGTACTTGTTGCACATAATCCTTCTCCAGCTGATGACCCAGTTTTACTAGCTCCTCGACAGTGCTTACCCTGCTGCGTAACTGGCTGGCGAGATAGGGCTTGATATTTTTAAGGATCATTTTTACCATGTCACTTTCTGTTAGGGAAGGCTTCCACCTTTTGCAGAGAGCTCGATATGAGAATGCAAAATCCCTGATGGATTCCTTCTCTCCCTGGGTTCTCGTTCTGATCCGATCAGCCAGCTCATCTTCGTAATCCTCAGACAGGAAGGCAGAAAGAAAGGCTGATTCAAACTCACCCCATGTTGTTACAGCGGATCTGGCGACCTCCCACCAGTCACGGGCAGTTCCATAGAGTACAGTTCGGAAAGTGGCCAGCAGGTCTCCATCAACCAAGGGATGTAATGCTAGAAAATCTTGGCAGCGTGTCAAATATAGTAAAGGGTCTGGGTCATCTGATGGCTTTCCAAAGGTGGGAAATGTTATCTTAAGATGGTCACTTCTTACTACTGTAGTAATGGGAGGGGTTGCAGGAGCAGTCACTGTGGATGGTGGTGAAGAGATGGAGGTAATGCCGGGTGGTGTTGGTATACTCTCCTTAAGAAGATCCACTAACTTCTTTTCTTGCATCTCGCTTCGATCCACCATTTCAGTTTGGAACTTTTTAAAGTCTGCATAAAGGCTAGCAGTTTGGACGGAGCACTGATGCATTTCCGCCGTAAGCCGGTCGTGGCTTTTTTGAAAGTTCTGATGCATGGTTTTGAGGTCCTGTTGAAGTTCCAGCTGAAGTTGATCCACCATGAAGCGCACCTCAGAGACAAAGGTAGTTTCAACTTTTTGAAGTTCACCTGTAATCATGAGTTTAATGGCTTTGGTTAGTTGATCAGTCTCATCCTCATCCTGTTTTTTGTTCGAAGCAACGAGTGTGAGAACTTGCTGCTGGTTGTCCTTAATTTTAGTAGCAAGCTTGGTAATCTGGTCACAGTGCTGAGAAGAAGTTGCTTTCAGCCCCTGGGTAAGTTCAGAGACCGCTCTCTCCTGTTTCTTTATGAAGTCCAGCAGTGTATCCCAATTATCTTGAACTTGCGAAGTAAGTTGTTGCATTTCTCTACCAGGAGTGGGAAGTACACCGGGCAAATCCTGCCGTGCCATAGAAGAGGAGGTAGAAAGTTCCGGTGGTAACGTGCATAGATGCATAGGACCTGGTCCCTGGTTCCAGGTAGAGGTTTGCATTGGAGTGCTGCTGCCAGCCAAAGCTGAAGCGAACTGCACCTGGGCTCCATGGGCTCCTGGATAGCTGGAAGGTGTTTGGATGTATGGGTCATGGAAGACAGGAGGTGAAAGAGGTCGTCCAGGAGTAAACCGGGGATGTGCTGCAATGGGCCAAATTGGGGTTGCAACATCTGGAACTTCAATATCCACACACGTTGACAAAGGAGATGGTGTTGTGGTCATGATTCAATAGTGTCTCTGGAGAGTCAATGAAGTGTGTAAAATGTTATGCAAAATGTAATGTATGTCAGTAGTAATAAAATAAATAAATAAGAATAACTAACAAAATACAACCTTATTTCAGTGTTCAATAAATTAACCCACCGAATTTACAATTTCTGTTCTAACACGTATTCAAATTTTAAGTCACACTTTAATCATTACCTTAAAGCTAACCCTCAATTACTGCAACCAGGATATATTACCCACACAGTCACATGCAAATAAGTAATCATATACACACGCTTAGCACACAAAAATAACAAAATTGACAGTTTGACAAGTTTTTTTTTTTTTTTTTTTTTTTTACAGAGTACAAGTCAAGTGTCTTTTCTTAAAGAGTTCAGTTCAGGTCCCTGTTTGGGCGCCACTTCTGTAACGTTGGCAGGCCCCAAATGAAATGTAAATCATCAAGTAAAGGAGGTATGTATATAAAAAAAACAATTTGTTCAGGCGCCAGACAAGCTTAAACTTGTCAAATGTTTTCCCTCAAAAAAAGATCTTTAAGCCACCAGTTACGAATAAACAGAATCAGAATCACAAAAAAAAAACTCAGTTTCACAGTTATATTTTTCAAAGAAATGAGTCCAAAAATCTCAGTTTTACAATAAGTAAAGAATCAAAACAAACACAACTCACCCCAAATAACTTTGGTTAAAGTTCAAAATCCTACAGTCTTTACAACACTGTTTTTTTAATTGGAAAAATAAGTTAACAAATAAAATAAAAATACATTAAATCAAACTAGCAATGAAACCAACCGTTTAAACATAACGAAACACTTCACTGTATTATACAGACACGAATTACATGGTGAAAGTGGTTGCGTGAATGTTTGGTTGGCTGGAAGACGGTGTGTGCGGCGTGTGTGTGTGTGTGTGTGTGTGTGTGTGTGTGTGTGTAAGGGCGTTGGCCGATGATGGCAGGAAGGAACGTTTTCGAAGTGAGGGTAAAAACAGGGATTAACCTGGAGAACTTGCTCACTCGTCAGCCTCAAAATCGACAAGCTTCGCTGTGCAGCCGGTGTCCAGAGATGCAGCGCACCCTCAGTGCCAATCGCTAGGCCACTCCCGCTCACTCTGGATCCACGCACAGCCCAAACACAGCGTCTCGCGGTTCGCATCTCACTGACAGTGGATTCGTCTCAGGTAACCCATTCCCTTTTTTTTTTTCCTCTCTTACAACTCCACCTTATATACTCGTTTCCTCACTTCCGGATAATTGATTTCCCTCCTCCCTCCAGTCACGCAACTTACATTTGTTTGTTTTTTCGCACCGCCACAGCACCGTAGGTCACGTGACAAGAACCAACGGAGAGCGCAGCTGATGGTTGTTTAGCAACCACAGACGCCGGAATTATTATAATGGATATAATTAAAGAATACTTACACTATAACGTAAATTAGAAGTGTAACACACAAAAAACTGGATTTTTACGCCTATTTCGAATTTTACTCGAATATAAATACAAAAACAAATACTTTTCCCCCCTCAACAAATACAAATACAGATACAAATACCGGCTGCTTTGCACACCCATATATATATATATTATTTCAAGACAGTTTCACACAGAGCGCTTGCTGAAGACACAGAAGCTAGTGACTGTTTGTTCCAGGTATGCTTTATAGTTTCCTGGTCGATGACGTCACATGATGTTCCGTCACGCCATTGGACTGATTGCATACGTGATTCATGACGCAATCACGCAGAGGCGTCCCCACCATTGCTCCACGCAGCTTGAGTTCCCTTGAAAGGGAACTAAATATTATGTTTTGATGTTTATTTGATCTCAGGTTTGCAGGTCACTGAAACTGTTTCAAATTGATTTGTGTGATTTTGTTATTTCTACTAAAAAATATATATATAAAAAAACCATTATGAAATGATATCTGGGACACAGCATTTCTGGCCATTAAAATTAAACAATTCTTCAATATTAATATTCTACAACAAAACTGACTAACAACTGACTTTTTTTTTGTTGCATAAACACCTTCTGTTCATTGTTTGATATGTGGAAAGATGCAGTGTTCTTCAGCCTTCATGCGACTGAACGTTTCTCAAAAGATAAAAATGTTAAAACTAAGATGCACAAATGTCTGTGAATATTAAAAAATTTAATATCACAGATGTCAATATCAGTGTGTGGCATCAATACTGGATGTGCACTAGAAAAATATCAGCCTAAACCTCAGCCTAAGAGAAGTTCTTCTGATAAAGAATGAAATGAGGCAGGGATGAAATATATTACCAGCAGACAAGATTGAGAAGGAGGGATGGAGAAGGAGACGAGCCTTGATATTAAAATAGACAAGGATGAAAGGTGACAGACAACTAAATCTCACCTATACCCAATAACATCTTCTCATTTCTCACACACACTCACACACACACAGACACACACAAGCACAAAAGCACACACTCCTGATAGCACACCCAGAACACTCTGACAATGTCGTTAATATGAAGTTTTAATTATTTAAATGGATAAAATGTCTCCTCTGCTTTCATGGCATCTCTGTTGAATCTCGGTGTAAGATTCAATTGCATTAATAACCAGTGATTTGATTCTGACCCACATTATGAGTTCTATTAAATTCAGATTATTTGGGTTGAGGTGAGAGAGATCTTCTAAAGCAGTGGGAGATGAGAAGAAAATCCTGGTGTGTATAAATGTGTTTTGACGTGAAAGATTTGCATATGCAACACTTTCTTCCAAATTTTTGGGAATAATTTTTTGTGTTTTTTAACATAATATAGAATTATGTATTATAATGTATTTAATATATTTTAGTATTCCATTCACTGAAAGCCTATACAAGTTGCTATGTAGGGGGATAATGTACATCCAGTCAGTGGTTCTCTCTCTGTGTGTGTATGTGTGTATGTGTGTGTGTGTACAAATATGCATATGTAACATTTTCTTCCAAATGTTTGGGAATAATCTTTTGTTTTTTAACATAATATAGAATTATGTATTATATTGTATTTAATATATTTTAATATTCCATTCACTGAAAGTCTATACAAGTTGCTATGTAAGGGATAATGTATATCCAGCCGGTGGTTCTCTCAAAATAACCCCCGACAGGGTGATCAGGCCCGATGCAAAGCGGATGGGCCTTGATTACCCTGTCGAGGGTTATTTTGAGAGAACCACCTGCTGGATGTACATTATCCTGCTTATTACATGGCCACTTGCCATATAAATAAATAATTAGACACAAAATACTGCTCTCTTCCGTGGAGAGAGCAGTTGCTAGTGCAGTAAGTTCAAACTGGATGGACATTAAAAAAAAAGAAATGGCATACAGTCATACCACTTATTACACAGCATTTCACCACATAAATAATTATGAGGATAAGATATATTGATTTCAGATTAAACCGTTTTTAAACTATACCTGTTTGTATCTCATAATCCAACAGTGTACGAAACAATAGTCACAACATGGCAACAGCTGTCACAAGAATGCTAGAGAAGGCAAAAGCAGGTAAACGATGTTTATTGGAGTGAACAGAGAGAGCCAGATGCACACAACACCACACACAGGACGGGAGAGTGACGCAGGAACTTCGACGGCCAGCCGGGTCGATGGTGACAGATGAGGTGATGATCCGTGAGTTCTGAAGAGTGATAGATGGTAACAGGAAATGAAGACACGACGAGACATCCAACAGGAACGAGGATCATGAGAAGACGCCAAACTGAACAGGAACACAACCAGGAACATACCACAACAATCTGACAAAGACAAGATAAAACAGTGAGCATATAAAGGCACTGCTGATCCGATGCAGCTGGCACTGCTGATGAGATGCAGCTGACGCTGCTGATCAGAGGTAGTGATTGGTGACCACGCCCACACACACAATAACAAAGACACTAAACAAGAAGGGCACAGTGAATTCATGAACCGTGACAGTACCCTCCCTCCTAGGAACACCTCCTGATGTTCCTAGACGCCCTTACCTGTCGATTGTAATCATCGATAAGGGAGTGATCCAGGATGTTCCTAACAGGTACCCAACTTCTCTCCTCCAGGCTATAACCCTCCCAGTCCACCAGATACTGGAATCCGTGTCCCCTCCGCCTCGAGTCCAGAATGCGATTAACCGAATATATAGGTTCCCCATGTAAGAGTTGCGGCGGGGGAGGAACCGGGGCAGGCGGATTAATGTGAGAATGAAACACTGGCTTTATTTTAGATACATGGAAAGTGGGATGAATTCTCCTGTACGCAGAAGGAAGTTTGAGTCGAACTGCCAGCGGGCTAATAATCTTGGGGACTTTTGAATGAATTTGGGAGCTAACTCATTGGAAACGGAGCGGGAATGTTCTTAGTTGAAAGCCACACTTTTTGACCAATGACGTATACAGGAGGCTTCGACCAGTGGCGATCGGCCTTAGCCTTAGTGCGTGCCCCCACCTGGAGCAGAGTCTCACGGGCTCTGGTCCATGTGTGGTGGCACCTCTGGACGAAGGCGTGAGTGGAGGGAACCGCAACTTAAGATTCCGGACTAGGAAAAATACGTGGCTGGCAACCTAAGCTACACTCAAACTGAGATAGGCCCGTGGATGACACTGGTAGCGAGTTATGAGCGTACTCAACCATCGAGAGCTGCTGACTCCAGGAGGAAGGATTCTTGGATACCAAACATAACACTCTCTCCAAATCCTGGTTGGCTCTCTCGGTCTGGCCATTGCTCTGGGGATGAAACCCAGAAGACAGACTGACACTCGCTCCCAGTAATCTACAAAACTGTTGCCAAAATGTGGACACAAATTGGGGCCCCCTGTCGGAAACCCCGTCCATCGGGAGGCCATGAAGACGAAAGATGTGGTCAACGACAGTCAACACGGTCTCCCTGGCAGAGGGTAATTTAGGCTAGGGGATGAAATGAGCCACCTTCTAGAAATAGTCCACTACGGTCAAAACGACCATCTTGCCCTGGGAGGGTGGTGATAAAATCTACCGCAATGTGGGACCAGGGTCTCGAAGGGACAGACAGCGGTTGGAGTAACCCATCTGGGGTTCGATTGGAAGTCTTACCAGTGGCACAAATCGAGCAAGCCAAAACAAAACTGTGGATGTCGCGAGCCATTAACGGCCACCAGAACCATTGCTTAACCAAAAAACTGGTGTGATTAACCCCTGGATGACAAGCGACGTTAGATCGAATAACGTCGGACCGTAATTCCTACGGTACAAATAACCCACTCGGTGGACCACGGGGCGGAGGCGTTACCCCTTCTATGGCCATCTTGACCTTCAACTCGATCTCCCATGTGAGTGTGGAGACAAATACAGACAGAGGTCTCTGGTAAAATACACTTGGAAGGTGATGGGTGTTCGGAATGGTCAAAAATACGTGATAAAGAGACGGGTTTGATGTTCTTGGAACCCGGGCGGTACGATAGAGAAAAATCTAAACGACCGAAAAAGAGCCTACCAAGCCTGCCTGGAGTTGATTTTGAGTCTTTTGGCAGTTCTGATATATTCTAAGTTCTTGTGATCGGTCCAGACAATAAAAGGTACCCCCCGACCCGTCAAACCAATGACGCCATTCCTCTAACGCAAGCTTGACCACCAACAACTCTCTGTTAACAATGTCATAGTTATGTTCAGGGGAGATAGATGGTGGGAAATAAACGCGCAAGAATGCATCTTGTCTGTGAGAACGTTGGGAAAGAACTGCACCTCTGAGGAGTCGGCCTCCACCACAAACTGACGTGAAGGATCAGGGGCTATCAAGATGGGAGCCGAAACTAAGCGACTTTTCAGTTTGGTGAATACAGCCTCAGCTGTATTGGACCACCTGAACGTAGTTCTGGAGGAGGTCGAGGCAGTCAGAGGAGCGGCTAGTTGGCTGAAATTGTGAATGAAACGCCTATAGAAATTGGCGAAACCCAGAAACCTCTGTAGGGCCTTAAGGGAATCTGGACTTTGCCAATCTACAACAGCCTTAACATTGTTAGGATCCATACGCACTCCCTCAGACGAGACGATGTATCCTAGAAAAGAAACAGACTGTGCATGAAAATCGCATTTCTCCGCCTTGACAAAAAGCCCATTCTCTAGCAACCTTAGAAGTACTTGTCGGACGTGCTGCACGTGTTCCTGGAGAGAAGATGAAGAAAAAAAAAAATCAATATGTCGTCCAGGTAGACATATGACCTGATCTACCATATTTCGCTGCACGTCGTTGACGAGTGCCTGGAAGACCGCTGCGGAGTTGGACAGCCCAAACGGCATAACCAAATATTCAAAGTGCCCCCTGGGGGTGTTAAAAGTGGTCTTTCATTCATCCACCTTACTGAGGCAAACCAAATTATAGGCATTACGTAAATCCAATTTCGTGGAGACTGATGCTCCATGCAACCTCTTGAAAGCTGAAGACAATGGCAAAGGATAAGTATTCTTTACCATTATGTTGTTAATAACCCCCGGTAATCAATGCAAGGTCGCAGAGTAACATCCTTCTTACCCACAAAAAAAGAACCCCAACCCCGCCCCCGCAGGTGAAGAAGGCCGGATGAATTCAGTTATATATTTCTCCGTGGCCTCCCTCTCTGGAACAGAAAGTGAGTATAGCTTGCCCTTAGGCGCAGACTTACCTGGCAGTAAATCTATAGCACAGTCGTAGGTACGGTGTGGAGGAAGAGAAGCAGCACAGGACTTACTGAACACTTCCTTCAGGTCGAGGTACTCAACAGGCACGTTAGATAAATCCACTGCCTCCTCCTGAAACACAGAAACAGGTACAGACGGACAGGCAGACGCAAGACAGGACTTATAACACTGAGTGCTCCAAGCAAACACGGAATGCTGGCGTCAGTCCACCCTGGAGTCCATGATGAGGAATGATAGAATCTCTGTATGGTTGCCAGATGTGATAAGTGTTATGGGTCCTGTAGTGAGTGATATTAGGAAGTCTCTGGCCATTAAGGGCGTTGACAGATATGGTATGAGTCAGTGGGTTGATTGGAATGTGAAGCTCGTGGGCGAGTTTGCGGTCCATGAAGTTACCTTCCGCTCCTGAGTCCAGTAACACGTGACAGTCGTGAGTGCCGGCTGCCCATCTCAGTTTCACCGGGAGGAGCATGCACGATGATGATGATGATGTCTTCTCAGTGGAGATCCCACCCGATAGTAGCCTCAGGTTTACTATCGGGCTTGGCCTTTTACTGGACAGGCGTGTAGGAAATGGCCCACTCCCCCACAGTAAAGGCAGGCTCCCTGGGACTTCCGCCTCTCCTTCTCCTCCCAGGAGAGCCGAGCTCTACCCACCTGCATGGGCTCTTGATCGACGACAGGGGTGACCGTGTCCCTGCCGCTGGTTCGTGGACCCTCCGCACCTCCAGGTGGTCGGCTGGGGAAACCGCGACTTTCCATCCTGGAGAGTCGTGCGTCCACTCTAAGAGCCAGTTGGATGAGCTCATTCAAACTTGTGGGAAGGTCCAGTGCATAGATCTCTCTTTGGACACGGTCAGCCAGCCCACACAGGAACATGTCCCACTGCACCTCCTCGTTCTTTAAGGCACTCGACCGCCAAATTCTATGGAGTAATCCGACACTGATCGATCACCTTGTTGCAGGTCAGCGAGAACTCTGGCTTCTCTACCTGCCATCGATCGGTCGAAGACCCTCTTCATCTCTTCGGCGAGTGCCTGGAACAAGGCGCAGCATGGATCCTGGTTCTCCCACACCGCCTTTCCCCATAGCGCCGCTCTCCCAGTCAGCATCGTCAGAACAAAAGCCACCATGGATCTTTCATTGCAGAAGGTACAAGGTTTTAGTGAGAAGTGCATAGAACATCTAGTCAGGAATGCCCTGCAGAACGTAGGCTCACTGGAATACGCTTCCAGGACAGGAAGACTGGGACGCTGGTCCAGGAGGTGTGGGCTGAACGGGCGGTGTGGGCGGCACAGTGGACCCCTCAGATGTTGGAATTGCTGGGTGAGCTCAGATACCTGCGCCACTAGAGCTTGCACTGCCCGCCCTATGTTGGAGATGCTCTCCTCTTGAGTGTCTATTCGAGTGATGCTGCGATTGATGAACTCCTCCAAGCTGATCGAAGAACCACCTGCTGCCTCGATGTTGGTCAGATCGTTCTGTCACAAGAATGCTAGAGAAGGCAAAAGCAGGTAAACGATGTTTATTGGAGTGAACAGAGAGAGTCAGATGCACACAACACCACACACAGGACAGGAGAGTGACGCAGGAACTTCAACGGGCAGCCGGGTCGATGATGGTGACAGATGAGGTGATGATCCGTAAGTTCTGAAGAGTGATAGATGGTAACAGAAAACGAAGACATAACGAGACACATCCAACAGGAACGAGGATCATGAGAAGACGCCAAACTGAACAGGAACACAACCAGAAACATACCACAACAATCTGACAAAGACAAGATAAAACAGTGAGCATATAAAGACACCGCTGATCCGATGCAGCTGGCACTACTGATGAGATGCAGCTGACGCTGCTGATCAGCGGTAGTGATTGGTGACCACGCCCACACACACAATAACAAAGACACGAGACAAGAAGGGCACAGTGAATTCATGAACCGTGACAGCAGCTGCATTTATATGAAAACAAAATATTGATTCGACTGAGTTTTAATACTTTATTAGCTCACCAAATGAAGCCTGCGTTATCTCCTTTGAGCGGTCGTTATCTGGGAATAACTTACCGCTGGATGGCGCGATTGACCAATCAGAATCAAGTATTCCACAGAGCCGTGTAATAAAGATAGATAGATGGGTGGATGGATGGATAGATGGATAGATAGACCAGTATGTTAAAATGCAAGTGAAAATGTTTTAGCAAAACAGAAAGTAAAAATCACACAACTCCCAACACAACAAGTATTATTGATAATAATATCAATAAAGCAAATATATACAAATTATGGTAACACTTTACAGTAAAGTTTTATTTGCTAACATTAGTTACTGTATTAACTAACTAATATGTATATATATATATATATATATATATATATATTAAATATGTATAATATATATAATTAAAAAAATTATTAATATGATCTCATATATATAAAATATAATATTGGATAAAACATAAAATGCAATGGAAACAATTCACATTGTTGTCAGTGAAATATAATATTTTAATGCATATCAGGGTTATGCTTATTATGATGCAGCAAAGACACAGTGTCACAATGCTGATGTTTTATTCTTCGACCTGAAACACATGGTGAAAACACGTGTAACCACACTAACCTCATCTCTCTGTCTGTCAGACACACACACATGCACATACAGTGGAAGTGCGGCGGGTGATAAACTGGGGGATTTAGGCTCATTCCCAGCATTCCCTTCACTCTCATTATGATCCCCGTGAGAATTCCTCTCACACAGCTTGAAGCACAAGTGCGAAGGGAATATCTGTGCTGCTGTGTGTGTGTGTGTGTGGGTGTGTGTGTGGGTGTGCGGCAGCTCGATGACTTGTACCCTACTGTGGTTAAACATATAATCATCCATAACCTTCTAAAATGGCCCATATCTTCTTGTCTAGCACGCACACACGAAGGCTGTTTACTCACAGCGTGTGAATTATCAGACTGAGAATGTTCCCAGCATGGCATTGTGGGTAATGTGACTTTTCAGCATGGGTCCACTGCAATCATACACTTAGAGAAAGAAAGAACAGGAAAGAGAGAGAAAAAAGAGGTAAAGACACAAAGAGGGAAGAAAGACTGTAAAAAAAGACTGATGATCGCCAGGGAGAAGAATGCAAGGGAAGAAAAGAGAGAATGTGAGATGTTTTTTACATTAAATGACTTAGGGTCTCTGCGGCGTCATTTGTTGAAAAAAATATTTTTACTTCCAAAGACTATGGAGCTTTTTTTAGAGCCTAACTGTGTCTGTGTTTGAACAGTAAATATTTTAAATGTTTTTAGTGTGGTACCAATGTAAATGTATGCTTATTACATCAAAATGATAGTTTTGTGTCTTTTAGTCTGTATGTTATCTGCTAGTGTATTTCTAAAAGTTGTCAAAATTAACTTACAGTAAAGAATATTCATCTTCCAGCAAAAGTCGTGATATGCAATAAAATGGCGAGAATGATCACAAATACCTGCCTTTGATTAGCAGCAGAGAAGTAGGTAATCATGTTCTTCAGTTCCGCTAATTGCCATACTTCATTTCCTTTCCCAAACATCAATTGTTTGTGAAGTACTTGGCTAGAAATGCATTCAAACATATTTGAAAGTGACTTTCGTACCTGGTGGAAGCTCTCAAGTGTGCTGGGATTTGATGGGTTTTGTTCAGTCCTTCAATATGTCTCGTCCAAGCATCTTGTTTTGTAAATACGCCAATACAGAGATGAAAAATCCATGTCTATTAATAGCAATTTTTGCTGTAGATAAAGAGGCAAGAAACATTTTTAAATTAAAGTGCCTCTATGCTATTTAAAAGGTTTCTAATTTTGTTTTGGGGGTCTCCTACAAAAGTATTACATGCATCTAAGGTCAAAAACACTCCTTATTTGTAAGGTCAAAAACAATTTCTTATAATATATACATTGCAGCATCACTTTTTTTCCCCACAGTGTCTGAAACAGTTTAATAAAGTTGTAGGTCTCTCTAAACCCCTCTTTTACGAGAGTTCCCAGTCTGATTGGTTTACTGATTGGTCAGATGACCCAGTCTGTTGTGATTGGTCTACTCTACTCTGATTGGTCAGATGGCCCGGTCTGATGTGATTGGTCTACTCTACTCTGATTGGTCAGATGGCCCGGTCTGATGTGATTGGTCTGATAATGAAACATTGGAAGAATCTAAGCAACCCGAACCACCATCACAAGCAAGACGTTTGCAAAAGGAGTGGAAGTTGTTCGCAGGTAGCCAATAAAGACCATTGGCTGGCATTATGCAAATTTGTTACAAACCTATACTGTTTGAGCAGGAAGTAAGACTAGAAAATACTGATGACTCGTTTCAGGCAGTTCAGAATCATTTCTCTCTTTTGGGAGACAATAACTCAATTTAGGTGGATAATTTTTTTATCTGCTAAGAAGACATACCCATACACTACTATGGAGACTGAATAAACCATTTACTGAAGATTTAATAAATAAATCATTTACTGAATAAATCCCTCAATGCACAACAAAAAAGTATTTTGCTTCAACAGAGGATGTGTTTGGATAACTGCACTAACCAGTGGACCGATTACATTGCACAACATCTCAAATGTTGCAAAACCAATTGCATTCTCAAACATCAGGCATCTGAATGCAAGATAACATGACAGCGTTTATTGTGTTTAGTCTGCGCACGCTGAGATGCAAGTCATTTATGATGGAGGGAAAAAAGAGCCACAATTTCAGCGGCTTTCATTTCTATTACAGATATTTTGCACAGATTTCCCAGGAAGTACTGATTTTGTTCTCTTAAACACACGGGATGTAAACGGTGCCTTTTTCGCAAATGTTTTATGCCATATTCCAATTTTGTGCATAAGATAAATTCACAACTTTGGATTGAAACAGCTACTGACACTTGAGCAGAATCACGCAAAAAAATTTCTTAGCAATATCCCTGTAGAAATGCACTATATGCGGGTGTATTTGTCACCCCTGATTTATTTCACCAGTAAACGTGTCTGAATGTAGAATAAAACAGTTTTTCTAGGCCACTATGCCAAGAGACTTACACAGCATTTTATTCTATAATTATTTCTTTAGGTGTAAAACTTCTTGAAATACACAATACAAAGCAGTAAATAATACTAAACCTGCATCAAAGGTCAGTTCATTTACAGTAAACCCACTGTGAAACAACATACAGTATATTAAAGTATTTTTCCGCTCTTAGCTGGTTATGTTTCGGTGATGCGAGACGCAGAGATTTTCGGCTTCTGGAGAGTTATCGAACACTTCCACCATCAGAGAAGCCATTCACTTAAGAGCCTTCCCTGGGGACCTCTCAACTCACACACACACACACACACACACACACTGAAGTACAGCCATCTCCTGAAGAGCCTGTCTGATAGTGTCGCCCTGAGCTTGTGTGAGGAGCGTTTGACTGGCCATTAGAACAGGAAAGTGCAGGAGAGAAAAGCGAGGCTTCAAACTTTTCCAATCACAATTCACATACTTCTGCTACACACTAAGAGTATGTACTTCACTGGTGATGCAAAATTGGATATGACAAGGTGCGAGAACTGGATCTGCAAAAATCAAAAGTGAACCATAATATTTTCTTTTCTTGTGTTGTTCAATGGGTTAAGGGTATAAAATTAGACCACAATGCACTATTTAGGGCGAAAATGTGCAAATTCCTAGTGCATTTCCTCCATTCTTTTGCTTTTAACTGTGGCACTTTACAGAAATTAATGTGATTTCTGTATTACTTCAATGACTATTGAAAAGAGCACAATTAATAATTCCTACAAATTTGATTGTATGACATCTCATTTATATGAAAAGATTGATCACATTTGCAAAACTCCACCTTGCAGCAACACATCTGCCAGGAGGCTCTGTGCTATGTTTTCAACAAGGGTTCTTCTAAGAATATTTACAGACTATAGATATATAAAACAAAACTCATTTTATTGACATTTCTATCTAATGATCAAATATAGGCCTGAAATAAATATACATGCACGGCCTAAAACATGCACAGAGATGCTTATATAGACACACTAAATGCATGACCACACTCAGAGAGAGAGAGAGTATTGGGGGTGAAATATGAAATGTAATATGGTGTGGAAAAGGAGCGTATGGATTCCATTACCCATAATGCAGACAATAAATGAGAGGAAGACATTTTGCTTCCAGAAAGCTTGACGTGCGAGAATTTTCAGATCTCAAGGGATGAAAGAGAGAGAGAGCGAGAGAGAGAGAGAGAGAGAGAGAGAGAGAGAGAGAGAGAGAGCGAGAGAGAACAAGACCGGGGGAGAAAGAGGGTGTTGAGGTTAAGAGGGGTCAGACTGATATTGAAATGGATAGAGGAAGATACGGGGGGATGGGATATGCACGGAGGAGTGTGAAGGAGAAAGAGCAAGAGGAAGGAGACTTTTGATTGTGGCACAAAGGGTATAGTTGAAAATTAGCAGAGTATGTGAGAGTACAAAGTGGAAGCCGAGCGAGGAGTTGAGTAATTTTGCCTAGAGCGAAAAGCGGGTTTTTTGAAAGTCAGAGCATCTCACTGCTAGATCACTCCGTTAGCACTTTAACATATAAATTATGCAGCTTTTTTGTGCTTAAAACATTATGTGAAATGTAGGCTACTGTGTGACCCAGGCGCAAATGTAAACTGAACGCATCCACTTTTGTTTGGTTTTGATTTGATGCAAAATAACTCCAGTAGCTCAACCACTAGTGCATTGCATTAGCAATGTCAAGGTCATGGGTTCAATTCAGATAAAACGTATATTATGCCTTAGATTTTGTGCTTTTGATGGTAACACTTTATTTTACAGTGTCCTTACATATGTTACATGTACTTACCATAGTAATAACAGTAAATTATGCATAATTACATGCAACTAAACCCTCAACCAAACCCTAATCCTACCCTAACCCTATAGTAATTACATGTAGTTAATTAATATTACTTAGTAGTACTTAAATGTATAATTACTGTAACAATGACACCTTAAAATAAAGTGAAACCCTTTTGACTACATAATTCCAGATTGTTACAAGTTGCAGTTCGACACAAAAGCCCCGCTCTCTCATTAGACTAGATTAGCACCTAATGATTTATTATAGTTCTTGCGACAGTCAATAACAGTAAAATGAAGTAAATGGCAAAAAAGAAGAGTTGTTCTTGCCAGTTACTCAATTAAACAGAGATAAGAGTACACTCATATTAGTAGCTGGAAGCATCATCAATTTAGCCAAATATTTAATGCTAACATGCAAGTGAGGGTGAGGATGTGCAAAACCACAGCCGTTCAAGGCTGGAAGATTCTACAAAGAATAACTCTGCAGATTCAGTGGGAGTCTGTGACAGTGAATGAGCCGGGAGCGGAGTGGAAAACCCGGAGCGGAACCATTACAGAATGCTTTTGTTGGGAGGGAGATGAGACTGATGTTGCTCCTGATTGGTTTATTGCACGTTACGCCCAATCCACACCTGAGAGTAATGCAGCTACTTCAGACCAACCCATTTTTGATTTGCGTCGGGCTCAAGAGTCATTTATCCTGCTGGTATAATAGCAACAGCGCCCGAGATCCGCCCACTAAGTTACTTGCGTTTCGCGTTTTTTTATTTTTTATTACCAATTATTACTCGCAACTTATTCCAAATATCTTAATTTACAGAATAAACAAAAAACACATTAAAAATACATTACCTCATACAATTCATTTGTAAAATTCCATCTTCCAATTTATATAAAACATAATTCAAACTCCAAGTAACAAGATCTCCAACCATTTCATAATATGTGAACTCAACAGTAACCCAGGCAGATATCAGATCTCTTAAATTCCCCCTGTAGTCAATAATTGTATCCCTTAAAACTCAACTCAAATCACTAAAATTAGATATTTTTAAGTGTTTTCCTTGAAAAAAACGATTCATGCCTTAAAATAGCTTGAATGTAACTATACACCCTTGCCTCATTTAGTATACACGGTTCTATGAATATTTAAATGTATGAGCCCCGCCTCCACTCACTCACACCAGCGATTTCAAACTTCGTCTTCATCTTTGGTTCACTGCAGTTTTAAGGAGAAAATACTCAGCAATGGTGTTGACTTATGATTTTGCAAATGGCATGTATTAAAGCATATTAAACAGCACATAAACCATTTAAAAGCTTGATTTTCACCACTAACATCAAACACCCCTGTTCATCTTTGCTTTCCTTGATAGCCACAAAGCTAGCTTTGCTTAAATATAAAAAATTATTAACACATCTATTTTTCTATTTTCATACTTATATTTTGGCTATAAATAAAACCATTTAATATAAATTCCAAATTAAAATTTTTACTCAATTCTTCCAACAATCTTCAATCTTTTACACTGCAAGAATAAGTTAAGCACATATTCAGCCTAAAAAAATGGACGTTCATCCATTACTGTTGGATCAATATGTGCCCTATGTCTATTAGTAGTTATTTCTCCGTGTATTATCCGCAATTTGAGGTCACCAGTTCTCTTATCAATAGGACGTTTAAAGTTCTCCAATACATTGTTCTCAAATTATAAAAACATTCCATGATTTTAAAAGTTTTCAACTAATTGAATTAATTTTAATATAACATATTCATTAAAAACAATTGTCGGTCTAGTCCCAGTCATCCTCCTCTCCTCATAAGACCACAAGCCACATCAGCCCAATGACAAAAGTCACAGCTTGTTGAAGCACCAATCCTACAATCCTTGGCAAGACCTTGACCCCCTTCATAAAGAGGCAGGCAAAGTACCTCAGATATCAACCAATGCTGACCTGTCCAAAATAAGTCAACAAGACATCTCTGAATGGCCTTAATGACAGTGGCAGGGGGTCCAATACATACAATGTTATTTTATGCCACAGAGTTGAAGAAACAATATTATTGACTATTAAGACCCTTCCCCTATAGGACAGGAGAGGAATTAGCCATTTCCAGTTAGTTAAACGGAGACACACTTTTTCCAATAGTCCTCCCCAGTTCTTTTTCTTGTATGTCTCAGAACCTTAAAAACACTCCTAAAAACTTAAAACCATCTTTTTTCCATAAAACATTATTAGGCATCTGTGGGATAATCGACCTCTCTGAACCACACCATAATGCCTCGCTTTTTGTCCAATTTATTTTTCGCTGATGACACTCTTCCATTACAACTTTGATATCATTACTGTTCCTAATTATTACAGCATAGGTGGATAATTTCACATCATTTGAAATATTTGACCCCTTTTGTAATTTGTAAAACAGTCAACTGTTCTCTTAATTTGCACAGTAGGGATTCAATTGCAAGACTATAAAGTTGCCCTGAAAGAGGACATCTGTGTCTTATTTCCTTTTGTACTTTAATAGGAACACTTAAACCTCCAGCTACTTTGACCATACATTCAGCTTCATTGTACAATAAATTAACCCATGAGATAAAAAAAAACATCTCCAAAACCTAAAGCCTTCAGTAAATCAAACAAATAAGCGTGGTTGACTCTGTCAAATGCTTTTTCTTGATCAAGAGATCAAATCATTTTCACTAAACATTGCATAATCTATTATATCTCTCATTAAAAATAAATTACCCCAAATACATCACCCCTTTACACAATATGATTGTTCTTCCATGATTAATACACTCATATTATAATTTAGTCTACTGGCAATACATTTTGAAAAAAAATTATAATCCATACAAATTAATGTAACAGGTTGCTAATTCTTCAAGCAATACAAATCACCATTCTTCGGTAACATAAACAACACTGCTCTATTACAACTATTAGGTAAGACTTTGAAAGCATTTCAAAATAGTCCTTTCCAATCACACGCCAGAAATGTTAATAACCTTCCAATGGAAATCCATCTAGAGGAGCCTTTTCTGATGAAAGATCTTTTGCAGTTGTCACTACTTGTGACTCAATAACCTCCTGTTGCTCAGTCGTCAACTTTTTCAGACATAATAATTCATCTTTACATTTAGGATCTGTGACAGTGGCTGTGGATATGTCAGACAATTCTTTTAATTTCATAAGAGTCATAGGTAACAACACCTTCATAATTTGTTAAACCCACCACCAATTAAAAAAAAATAAAAACAACTGTAGCACTCGCCTCTGGCACGCACCTGAAACCATGGCGGAGAGATAATGGCATCCTTCCACCTGTGGACACCATATCAAACGCCAGGTGAACCGTGCAACCTTACTTAATAGAACCCTATATTAATATTTACAAACAATATTACTATTACGGTCAAGAATAGAGAAAAACACACACATGCTCTCTCACATGCACCCTTCTAACTTCCAACATGCACTGAGAGAGAGAGAGAGAGAGAGAGAGAGAGAGCAGGAGAGAACTCAGAGGGAGTCCTGGAGAAATCCCCTACAGGTGCCTCATGTACAGTTTGAAACCACAGCGAGCCTGAAGAGAGGTGTGTATTTATCTGTGTGGGTTTACTTAACCATACTTTAGGCACAAATCTGTTCCCAGAAATAAGCTAAATCTGACAGAACCTCCCTTTGGGAATGCCCTCTATTGGAAAATCAACGGATAAAATAGTACATCTATTTATTTATTTATTTTTATTTATTTAATTTATTTAGAATTAACTTTATATTTGAAGTGTTTCTGTTTATAAATGTCCATGTGTGTGTGTGTGTGTGTGTGTGTGTGTGTGTGTGTATGTGTGTGTGTGTGTGTGTGTGTGTGTGTGTGTGTGTGTGTGTGTGTGTGGGTGTGTGCGTGTGCGTGTGCGTGTGTGTTTACTTATCTACTT
The DNA here is from genome assembly GCA_031834385.1 of Semotilus atromaculatus. NCBI lineage: Eukaryota > Metazoa > Chordata > Actinopteri > Cypriniformes > Leuciscidae > Semotilus > Semotilus atromaculatus. The sequence continues at coordinate 23,885,400 of JAULUF010000015.1, forward strand.
TACATACACTTCTAATAATAAAAAAAAAACAATTAAGCTAATTCTAAGCCTTTTTTGTTGTAAAATCTATACTAAACTTATAGTACTAAACTAAATTTATATCCATCATGAAATGAAAGCTTTAGCGTAAGTTCTGCCAGGAAGACTCAATTGTTACGTCACTTATTACCTTCTCATCTATCCAATTGCGTCTTATACTCGAAGTATAAGAGATCCATACTTATACTCGTCTGAGTTCACTCGTCTGACGCTTCCACTTACCACCATCCTCCCCACCTCCACCAAGACGGATTCTTCCCTCCATCCTCCCCACCTCCACCAAGACGGATTCTTCCCTCCATCCTCCCCACCTCCACCAAGACGGTTTCTTCCCTCCATCCTCCCCACCTCCACCAAGACGGTTTCTTCCCTCCATCCTCCCCACCTCCACCAAGACGGATTCTTCCCTCCATCCTCCCCACCTCCACCAAGACGGATTCTTCCCTCCATCCTCCCCACCTCCACCAAGACGGTTTCTTCCCTCCATCCTCCCCACCTCCACCAAGACGGTTTCTTCCCTCCATCCTCCCCACCTCCACCAAGACGGATTCTTCCCTCCATCCTCCCCACCTCCACCAAGACGGATTCTTCCCTCCATCCTCCCCACCACCACCAGGATGGTCCCTTCCCATACCCCACGGGGGGTTGGCTGCGCCCCTGCCTTCATCTTCAGGCAGGAAATGCAGAATCCGTACCCTCGGATCGCGAGTTACGGACGGGGCCTACGCCAAAGAACTTTATTGCATATATTGCTTGCTGGGCTGTCAATAAAATGCATAATTGTTACAGTATCTTTTATCCCGAGTCTTTCTGGTAGAACTGACATTCCCCACAGTAAATTTTGAAATCACCAACATTGTGGGGAAGCCAGCATCTCCACTTAGTGAAACGTATTAAATAATGTTTTAATCAATATATGAAAGTATCATTAGCTCAGTTTAATCAATGGAAAGTCCCACAGTAATAGAAAAGCAAACATGTATGTGTGTGTGTGTGTGTTCCAGCTGCCTGTGAATGAGTTGGCGCTTGAGCACCTTGTGTCTGTCTGTGAGCGCAACGCTCTGACCTCATTAGTTAGCGCGTCGCTCCCGTGCCGTTGTGTGTGTGTGAGGTGGCATGTCTGATCTTGGCATAGAGAACGGATAGCAGAAGGGCAGACGGCTTCTCTTTTACCCCTTCAGACTGGACCCCACACACGCTGCTGTCGGGACAAAGGGACTTTTCCTGTAGACCTGTAGAGAGATTAGACAGCTATTTAAGACAGTACATTTGCACATTTGGCAGACACTTTTATCCAAAACGACCTACATTGAATTCTCAGTTTATGCGTTCCCTGAATCGAACCCAGGACCTTGGCTTGGCTAGAGCCACGGTGTACTGTCTTGCATTAGATGAGCTTGCATATGACAATAACTTATGCCCGGTACACATTGTACGACGTAAAGTGAGAGAGGTTAAAAGTTGGCCGTTCTTACAGTCTTGTGACCAAAGATAGCCTGCAATAATTTTCTTACAGTGTCAGAAATTCAGCATTTTCATCTCACAGTGTGTTTGCTGCTACGATCCTGACTAGCCAAAAAAATGCAACATGAAATAGCGTATTGATCAGTGTACTAATCCTCAACCTCCATTTGCAAAATTGGCATGCCAAGTTGGCCTCATTTCCCTAGCAATGACCGTGTCCGTATATTCTCCACTTTCGCTTCCTTTTCTTTTTCTCAGTGCATATAAAAACCACAACTGCCAAAGTGTGATTCATCTTTCTCTATTTGTTTACCACTAGCACATGTTGATGACGTGTCCTTCTTTTGTACTAACTTTCATCATAACCTACAATTCAATTGGTGTCATCATCGTACAGTCTGAATGCATTTTTTACCCAAGTTTATTAGTTCCATGTCATGCGGTGTGATTTCTAATGATCTTATAGGATTGCCGTAGCAGGCATTAAAGGGACTGTCTACCAAAAAAATATATAAATGTGTCACCCTCCTGTCATTCAAACCTGTATGACTTTCTTCTATTTCAAACAAATGTTTTACAATGAAAATCAATTGGGTCCAAATCCACATTAGACCCCTTTAACCTTTAAAATGTGAACTGTCCACTTCATCACATCACTTATAGCTTATCAAATTCATGGAGAAATGCCCAAACTAAAATGCGTTCTCAACTTTGAAGTGAGTTGTTTGTTATGTTATACATCATTTTTTATTTTCTGTTGCCTATGTATGTATGTACAATGTGCTTTCAAAGTGTCCAAGATTTCGCATCTGTGTTTGCGTACTTGCATAGAGTATGTTTCTGGCCTCAGAACAAACAAAACTTTGAACACTGCAAGTGTTTGAGGGAATGCATATGGACTTATTTTTAGAAATACACTGCGTGTTAATGGGTTTCGCATAGGCGGCATTATTCTGAGTGCTGCGGCAGGTGTTGGTGATCACTGTAAGGGGAAGAAAGGGAAAGTCAAAGCTAAAGAAAGTAAATAAAATCTAATTAGTGGCAAAAACTCCTTTAGCAGTGGAATGAGCTGAGGGATCATGGGAAAAGCAGCAAAAGAGAAAGGAAGAAGCTGCACAAATGATCAAAAGAGAGAAAGAGATTCCTGTAATAAAGAGAGCCGACGCAGCTCCGCGTCTAAATATTAAAGGGAAACGTAACCCTTTCCCCCAAACTACCGTCACCTTCCCTGTCTCCGCTCCCCAAGAGCATTTCTGACTTCGAGCTGATAATCATAATGACGGAAGGGTCAACGTCTGTGTCACCGTGAGAAGGAGGACTCTCTCATTAGACCGTTCAGCAAAACGGGCGCTTCACACGATCCTCTCCGGAGAATTCTGCCGTTTAGACACTGAATAAAATATGTGGTATTAAATCAGATATTGGTTGTAGAGATTGGTGCCTCTTCTGAAGCACTTTAAACTGGCAGGAGGTGCGCAGTTTTGATACATCATCTGTGGGAGTGCGGACGTCATTGGTTTGGCAGGGATTTCAAAGAGGCGCTGTCAGAGAAAACGTCTGCTTGTTTTTGTTCCTCAAAATTTCTCATCAGATTGCACAGGTTTTTAGAAGTCTCAGAAGTTATGAGGCTGAATACTGTAAATGTCTCTGCACTTCAATGAGTTGACAGATAAACGCTGCAGGGAGGCTTGACATCATGGTATTACATTGGACTGACTGGAATGGCAGCCAATGAAAACGCAACCTGACAGATTCAATCGACGGAAGGGTATCGGACAGTTGGTCTGGTTGGCTGAGAGTTTGACTAAGTCGCTTTTTCACCGTCAGGCCGAACAATTCTATGTTAAGGAGCGGATCTAGTTATATTTCCACTTGAGCCTGGTTCGGCACGGCACGATTCTAAACGTGTAGTGATGTCGCAACTCAGGATTGGTCACTTGTCGGATGCCTGGCTACCAGTTTCTCTGTAGCTGGCTAAGCAAACTATTTGCATGATTTAAACAAATGAATAATACGATTAAAAGAAATATCTGATCATCCTTCATAATGTGGTCTCTATTTACATCTCATACTATCTGTAAACTCTTGTGTTACTAGGTAATTACCAACTCGATCTCACAGCAATTCGTACGTATTTTACGATGTGGCTATTTCGTACGAATTTGTATTACCTCACTCGTAGGAATTCGTATGTTTTTTGCTCAATCGTACGTATTTTTTTGACGCGTTGCCCAATTTGTATGAATTCATACAAATTACCTATCCCTGACCCCACCCCTAAACCTACCCGTCACTGGGGTTTAGACAAATCGTAGTTTTTCTAAAGACGTTTGTCTAAAGACAATTTGTATGAATTAGCCACCTTGTACAATACGTACACATTGGTTGTGAGATAGTGTTGTAATGACGGACGGTTTGGCTTGACAGTGGAAAAGTGGCTTAAATGTCTGCTCGGGCCTGTTGCTAAAGGAATGCAGCTCTGGACTAGGGATAACTAGTTAAGCACCTGAAGTTTTGATGAAAGCATTTACTTTTAATAAATGCATTGCCAGAAAAAGATAGAGTGCATCATTATACAGTAAAGTTAAACTGTTTGGCTAAGTGAGTGAGAATGTTTTGTGTTACTTGTTTTGAGAAAGCTTTGGAGAAATGTGTGAAATCAGATGAGAAAAACGGTAACATTTCTTATTTATAGCAATGTTTAAAACTGTGATGCTTTTTTTGGGGGGGGGGGGGGGGGATTCTTTGATGAAAGTTTAAAAGAATTATTTCAAATAAAATGTACAAAATAATATGCTCAAAGTGAAAATAAAGTGAAGCCAGTGATCTGATTTCTTGCCAAAACTACCATGCAACAAATCAAATATCACCCAAATGCTGACAGAAACTATAAACGGAAGCAAGTTGACATTTTTGCACCGTTAATAACAATGCAAGCCGCATGAATCTGGCAAGTGAGATATGCATGCTTTCCTTCTCACCAACATCAACGCAGCTTGGATTGAAAGCGAATAAGACTGACATTGCATGGTGTTTGTGAGTCATTTCTTTAAATGTAAACACTGACCCACTGACTAGTCAACAGCTTTTCTTGAAGACAAAAAATAGTCGTATTTCTACATGTACAAGTTTAAACACGCAGCAGATTGTAGCAATAAAATAACTAAATGCCGATTTAATGATCTAATGCACAGATTCACATGTGAAATGTGATTACGTTATTCTGCTAATTTAGAGCACCTGCATAAGCGGTTCGCTTGGCGTCTGGGGGAATCGCTCAAAGTCATCTGCATAATTCGTTTGTGAGGCAGCTTAAAGCAGCAAGCCATTTGATAATGAGTTGACAAGCTAGGTTTAAACTTGTCAACAAAATTTAGTGTGATTATAAAAAAAATTGGTGGGAAGTTGTTTACTCAGCTGGATGAAGGCCATGTTTAGCTGGCTGATATAGCTGGAAACAAAGATCTGAGTCTTCGTGAAGGTGTGCAATGTCCAAAGCAAATTAGAGAAATTTGCTCTCTGAAATAAACTACTGCTGTGAGTGCTGCCATATGCAATAGAATTACTGTTTTTAATTAAATTAAAAATGAACATTTGAAAGAAACAAGCCAAAGAAAACTAGAATTTCTTGCTCTTTTGAAATAAAAGACTTTGGTAAAGTGTAGACAAAATCTGAATTTCACTACAAATTTTGAAGCCCAACTGACATCCGAATCTGCTTTGGTTGGATGGTGTAAAAGCAGTTTCAACTCCAGTCTTGAGTTAAAGGATATAATAAGACATTAAAAATATATTGAAGGCCCACTGAAGTGCCTTGAAACACGCAGCTTTGTTTGATGCGGTGATGTAATTTCCACTGAAACAGGAAACTAAGGCGGGAGATATTGAGTGGCTCCTCCCCCTTTTCAAATAGCCAATAGCCTTTAGTTTACCTCACAGACTGCAAGGCGTACTTGACAGCGCCATGGAAGCGAATCCGGCGGGGGCTGAAGGTACGTTGGATTCTATCATTTGATTGGACAGAAGATGTGATGAGAAGCCGTGGTGATGTCATAAAAATCTGTGAAGTGAGAGAGAGACTGTACGTTTTGAATGCTTGTATCTCATAAATGCGAATTTTGTCATTGGTTTGGAGCGCACCATCTTATTCATAACCTTAAGACTAACATATTCATACTAAAAGCTTTCAGGGGGCCTTTAAACGATACTAAGGCCATTTGGGTTTGGTGAACTCATTGCCATGTTCATATATAGGAAACTTGAAAGAAAAAATATGTCAAATTACTACTCTGACATAATTTCTTGACATATTTTCCACCATGATTGAGCCACATACAAGGTATTTACAGAATGAGACTTACAAAACAAGATCCTCATCTTCACATTACAAGAGTAAAATTACAAATCTTTTTGCATGATTTATTATGGTTAAATTACTATAATTATCCCTGTATTTTTGTTGTCACATTTAAGGTACTATCAGACATTTTTAGGTCATCTCAATAGAGCATGACTAGATTCAAGTAAAGCTGCCACAGAAAGTGTAGAGTCCATCATTGCTCTAAAAAACTAATTTATCAAGTCAATGAAATTACTAAAAGGAACTAAAAAGTCTTTTAAAAAGGAATATTTGTGTTGCTTTGGGAAATGGTTCACAATTGGAGAGACAGCAATCCATCTTTCCTCCTGTCACATTTACTACAGTATAATGTATATAATACATTCTGACTTTTTAGTGCAAGAAACCTTGAATAACATTAGAAATGAATTTTAGGTGGGGGGTGCTACACAATTTTAATATAGGACCCCTTTAACATCACTCTCAGGCTAAACTCTTGTAATATTTAACGCTAAAGTGCTCCATCATTTCATTTGGTGATTTTTATGCATAACAAGGCTTCTGTGCCGCCTGACGGCTCATTCTGTCTCGCTGTATCTCACATGTGGTCGATGTCAGTCTATTTTTGACTCTCATCTTACTTCTATAGGCTGTGATTGAAGATTTGACTGTATTGGAGACAGCGAGATATGCATTTCTGCTCATTTATCTCCTGAAATAATGCTTATTTGTATTAATATATGTCAGTGATAAAATGATCACTTGAATCACTACTACATTTCTCGCTCTCACTCCACTTCTAATGTTGTCTGTGTCTATTTATCTGTCTTATCTTCTAACCAAAGGCTCTGCTTAGTAGCTTTATTAAAAGACACACACACACACACACACACACACACACACTATTATGACTCTTTGAAGCATGTCTTTGCCTTTCACATGTGAACCAAAATACCCATACGCCCACTAGTATATAAATAGTAATGCTTAAAATCGAAGCTGGAATTCCCATTAACACCGCATTTTATTCTACAAACTCTATTCATGTCTCCCCTGAGCTCAGAGATGGGTTTATTTGTGTGTTTTAATTAGAAAAATTCCCCCTTTCAAAATTAGACTCTAAAAAATGTTCGAAGAATGATTTAATTAGAGGGAAACATCAGCCAGTCCCTGCCAATGTCTCACCCATCTTGATTGTATTAGTTTGTGTGTGTTGATCCGTGTGTGGTCTAGTCATGCAAACACGTGTGTGCATGGATGTGGTCCAGAAAGCATGGAAAATTTAGCTCGTACGTGCAATTGAGACTTTTTATCTCACAATTCTAACTTTTTTCTATGCATTTAAAGATCATGTCTTGCAAATGACTTTTTTTTCTCACAGTTGAGAGTTTATTTCTTGCAATTCTGCGATTATAACTCGCAATTCTGACTTGTTTTTCTTTTTACGTGAGAATTGATCATATTTATGATATGATAGATATGATATAATATCATATCTATAATACACCCAGCACATTGCAGCATTTTTAAATATGAGAAATTAAAGGATTAAAATGTAATGATTAATATTGTGTACATAAAGATGTTGGAATCCGGCTTGTCCTGTAGATGGTCTGTTCTGGAGATCCGTTCAGACGTGTTCAGTTTTTCCGCTTGCAAATTCCAATAATTTTTCTCGTTGTTAAACTAGCAAAAGTGGATTCTGACACGACCTAAGTGCACTCAGACCATACTCTTATGTCGTAAAAATAGGGACCTATATCTTGCAAATTACTTTTTTTTTCTCACAGTTGAGTTTATTTCTTGTAATTCTGACTTGATACTCACAATTGCAAGAACAAAATTGTTACATCTCGCAATTCTGGAAAAATTTCCTAGACATGTGAGATATAAACTAACAATTGCGAGTTATGAAGTCAAAATTACGAGATATAAATTTGCAATTGTGAAAGAAAATGTCAGAACTGTGAGATAAGTTGGATTTACCTTTATTTTTTATACAAGTTTCCATAAAAAAGTTTGAGACCACTAGTGAAAACTTCAGTTTAACAAATTAGCTTATTTGATCTCAAAATTTGGCAAATTACATATTTCTTCTTCATTTTACATCATTACATCAAGATTTTAAAACCTTTTTGTGTATTTGCAGGTTGAAGTGAAAGAAAGCCCAGATGTTTTATGTGGTCTCACTTTATGTGTGTGTGTGTGTGTGTGTGTGTGTGTGTGTGTGTATGTGTGTGTGCTCGTGTTTATATTACATTGTGGGGACCAAATGTCCCCACAAGTATAGTAAAACCTGAAATCACCCACATTGTGGGGACCAGTCAGCGGTCCCCATGAGGAGAACAGCGTATAAATCACACTAAGTAATGTTTTTTGAAAATGTAAAAATGCAGAATGTCTCCTGTGATGGGTAGGTTTAGGGACAGGGGCAGTGTAAGGGGACAGAAAATATAGTTTGTACAGTATAAAAACCATTACGCCTATGGAGAGTCCCCACAAAGATAGCGAACCAGACATGTGTGTGTGTGTGTGTGTGTGTGTGTGTGTGTGTGTGTGTGTGTGTGTGTGTGTGTGTGTGTGATCTAAAAGCCTGTGTGCGTTTGATTTATTGATTATAATGACTCGAGCTGCATGCAAATGGTGTCTTTGTACTGCAAATATGCATGAATTTTAATTGCATATCAGCAATAGCATGTGCATATACCTCCATTGTGTGTGTGATCGTGTGTGTTCTCCTTTTAGAAGTTAAACACTCTAGCCGCTTTTACCTCATTTATCTCACTTGTGTCAAACTGTGTTTGTGGTCTTTGGACGTGTTTTAAAAGAACCAAGACCCAAAACAAACCTAAAATCAAAACATGTTGTGCATATGTGTGAGTTTGTGTAGATGTGTTTATTTTAAAGCACCATGAAATGGTTTGATGAATGATTTCGGTTTTCTAACAGGCATCTACAAAAATTGTACACCTCTTAAATAAGACATTGATTACCCAGTCAGGCCATTAAAATATAATACAGTAATTGAGACCAAGTTGGAAACTATCTTTATCCATGTTCTGAGTATCAGAAGCCGGAAAGAGACAGGAATAATGGCCTGATATCCGACTTCACCAATCGGATAAGAGACACCAATGCAGCTCAGTCCAATAGACTCCACTTCCTGAGATATAATCCAATCTCAAAGATCAAATGTCTTCTTCAAAACAGTAGGATCCACACCACTAGACCAACTAAAAGACTGAAGGAATATCCTTGCTAAGGTCAGACATTCTCAGGAGTCTCAACCTAGCAAGTGAAGCTAACAAAAAATTATTTTCTTTTAATATAGACAATTCCTTTGAGTTTTTATAAAAAAAAATTAAAAAAAATATCTGTCAAGAAATCTCCACTTAAGAGATGTAGTGAAAAGTTAAGAGTGAAGTTTCTTAATCTCCGATGCGAGATAGGACGCCACTTTATAAAAGATTGCAGGAAACAGACAACCTCTAATTGAATTCTCTTTTAGTCAGTGTGGAGAAAACATCACAAAAATACACTGGAAAGCTGTGAGGAAGTTAAAGCTTCAAGAATAGTTCACCCAAACTGAAAAATCTGTCATTATTTGCTTACCCTCATGTTGTTCCAAACTCGAGCTGTTGTTATTTTCAGTTAAAGTCAAGCATTCATACAGTTACTTCAGATATGTCTGATCTGTCAAGCTCCCTTAAAAATACTTTAAAAGTAGCCTAGTCCATGCCACCGGTTTTGAAAGCTTGCATCACAGAGTGAAAATAAGTGGGTCTCGAAAAAAATGAACGAGTTTGTTTATGCCATGTGAAAAAGACGAGTTTTGAAGCAACAAGTTTGTGAGTAAGCATGTATTTCTTTATGTTTCTAACATGACGTAGTATGTCACATTTTTCCCGTCGGGCGCTCTTTGCTGCTTCTCGAAACTTTGATATACGAATCGTTTGTTTTGAATCAATGCTTCGGAGTGCATAGCCTATATGGTTTACGTCTTGAATCAGTTATTACGATTGGAAAAATAGAACATAACTTATTTTAATTCCTATAACTAAGTCCTTGTACTGTACACAAAATAAGTGTTATAATTTAATAAAAGACTGCATTTTACAGACCTTATGTGGCCCCGCCCCTTTTCAGCGCCACGCTCGTTGTTCGGTCATCTTGGATGTCTTATGGATTTAAGAATGAACGTTTTAAAACCTTCCCGAGCTACTGGTATTTGTTATGATATCTGCTTCAAACTTTATGCTCATGATATCTAAAATCAGTAAATCCCCATTTCTCCAGCTAATTACTCATCGACAACGATGCCATAAATGCTGCATTCACATCATGTCGTAATTACGGTTTCAAGATTACAGTCATATAGTCCAGTTCTATGAGGACATGAACAATTTTTACAAGTTGAAATCATGTAATTACAGTGATTAGCCTACGACATGGTGTGAACACACATAGATCTAAGTAACGGAAGTTCAAATTTCTAAAGATGGTTGTGTGCTTGTTTGTTTTTTTGGCACATAAGGTCTATACAGTTATCTTAATGATGGAATTTACGAATATATCTCTATACATTTGGTCTTTAAATTAAATGTTGTAGAATATAATTTTGGCATATTGTCCTTTCATTTACACAGCTTAACCAGTAGATGTCCTCTGCATATGGAGGTTCGATTGTAGATGTATCAACATAGAAGCCTCATTATTGGCTGTTTCCGGGCCACTATACCTAAGCCGTCGTCGACCATATTGGAAGAGTCAAAGCCGGTCTGTGGACATTCGAGAGTAAGTTGATTGAGTGTCTGAAACTGTAATTAGATGCATGTATGAATATTTACATCTGCAATAGTGAGTTCATTCATATAAAAACACGAACCAACACATTCTCACCTGTGAAAGGTTATCCCATTCCTTCGGGAATTTAAATATAGACGTTTCATAACCAGAATCTGCGCAACATTCTGGCATCATTGATTCTTAAGCCTAAAAGAATACTTAAGCCGTTCGGTTAATGCACTGTCCGTGTGACATAATTTTCATCATCAGGAGGGTCCACGGATGTCCACACACGTGTACAACAGCACGTGTGTGAATGACTTGAGCACTTGAAAACAAAATCAACTAGATAGTGCGCATGTGCCGAATGTGTCTTTCCGCGCTCACAGCCAAAGAAGGCCTAAACTTTGAAAGGCTTGCGCGCTCAACTATGCATGAAATGGAGCGGAACGCAGGAAATTAAGTATACCTGAGCCTTTACTGTGAGTGATGACTCGCTGACGGTTCCAAGATAGTCGAATGTGGCATCTATGCATATATCAATATACATATGGTTTAGAATTCTTCAAATCAGTGACTCATCTAATTGGTTCAAAAGATTAAAAGTTTTGAAAGCTTCTACCTTGGCTTGGGCTGATTCACAAACAAATTGACTTATGTGAATTGTTCAAAAGTTTTATGAACTCAGAGCTTTAATTCAGTTTGATTAATCACTTCTCTGAATGAACTCACCAAATCTGCCAGGGCGGCTGGCATATCAACATATGACTCATCATAAGCTCAATATACTCATTAGTATGCTCTTGCCTGCTGTGTCTCCAAATAAGCAAAAGCTTCTGTCTTTGTTCATGGTAGGCTAATCTCTTAAGTCTCTTATGAGCCGGTTCTTTTTAGTGAATCATGCAGCGTAAGTGAAGTTCGATTGCGGAGCGAATGTCTCAAAAACATATAGCGCAATCAGTATAGTCTGACTTCTAAACGAATGACTCTGAGTCATTTTCTTCACTATTTAGTGAATCAAACACATCTGATTTCAATATTCAAAGTCCCCCTGTGGTGAAAATCAAGCTTTTAAATGTTGTCTATATATCTATGTGGTGTTTTTAATATGCTTTTAGACAAAGCATGTGCAAATTCATAAGTCAACACCATTGCTGAGTGTTTTCTCCTTAAAACTGCAGTGAACCGAAGACAGTCTCAAAACGTGTTTCTAGATTTCAAATGCAGTTTGAAATCACTGGTCACAAACTACCTTGTAACCAATCAGATCAACGAGTGGATCTCTGAGCTTGTGAGAGTGAGAGGAGGCGGGGCTAATTTCCATATCCATAGAACTGTATACTAAATGAGGCAAGGGTTACATTCAAGCTATTTTAAGGAATGAATAATTTTTTTTCATGGAAAAAACATTTTAATATTTCATGTTGGTAATCAAAGGTGAGTTTTAAGGGATTCAATTATAAACTACAGGGGGACTTTAAGGACTTGTTCATATGACATCTTGTAGTTAAAGATATTAGTATTTTATTTTACTTAGCATTGTATTTAGTAATAAACAACAATTGAACAATAGTTCAGTTATAAATTAGCAAATTATTTGATTCCATTTGTGCCACCTCTAAAAAGATTGTAAAAAAATCATTAAAAAGACTGTGTACACACATTTTGCAAGAATTGTTTTAAATGTATTTATCATTGAACTTAATAAATTAATTTCTCAGGGTTGCGCACCAGTTCTTCTGCATATAACACTCATTAAAAACATTGGACTTTCTAAAAAAATATATTGTTGAAGCTGCACGGTGCACTGTGAGTCATTTACATAAGCCAAACATTTACCCGCCGACTATTCAACTACTTTTCTGGATGACTTGTCAACTAGTAAAAATGAGCAGTCCATTTCCAAGTCCTTCATCTACATGTCTTATTAATTTTTAGCAAACATCCATCTTGCACTTTTCGCTCTCTTCAATCAAGAATTCCAGCTAATGAAGGTCCCAAAGCGCCAAACACAAGCAATCACCATAATACACATAGAGCCACGTGTGTTACATTACATACATGCTCAAGCATGCACACAGAATAAATGTAAAATAGGCCGTTTAAAGAGCTGTCTAGGGTTCTCTAGATCTCTGTTTAACTGCTGTCTAGGGGGTCATTGACGGTTCTGCATGAGTAACTGAAAATAACAATCATTCTCCACAAAAGCAATTATGTCCTCTAGCACCAGGGCTCGGCTTGACTCGCCTCGTCTTATTGGACCATTAGTGTAACAGTCTGTTCCGGTAAGCTGTGATTGGTTAGTGAGGTTTGAGTTTCATAGCTTAAATGAGAAAACATCAGAAACTTTTTCACTCAGTCGTGCTTAAATTCTCAATATGTGTCTTTTTCAAAAATAGTACAGCAGTACAAGCCATTTTTTAGTAGCAGGACAAAACGCCACACAATATGACCAACTGAGATAAGACAGTATTTTATATTTGTGCATTTGGCAGACACTTTTATCCAAAGTGACTTGCCTTGCGTGCAGGCTGATTCATTTTAGTCAATCATTTGGTTCAAGTGGTTGGTTTTTGTGAATCAGTTCATTTGACAAGTGAAATATACATTTATTTAATTACTGCTGATTATCACTTTTTTATTATTGATTTGTATATTGATTCGTTCAAGGTTGAAGCTGACACTAATTGATATCCTAATACACTCCATAGTTTTTAGTATGAAGATGAACATTAAAAGTGCTTTAATTCGGTCAAATTAAACATGTATTTTTTTCAGAATTTTTTTTTAAAAGCAGCTATATGTAAGATATAAGCATTTCATCTATATTATTAGACCTTTCACATCCGGGTCCATTTGACGAAAAGCTGTGGTGATGTGTCCATGGAAACTGATGAGTGGCGGGAAAATCAAACAAAGGAACACATGTGATGAATGAAAACAAACTAAAAAGTCCATGAAAACAAAACTAAGAACAAACTACTTAAGCATGACAGTACGCCCCCTCCTGGAAGCTGCGACCCCGCGACATGGAGGAGGTGATTTGGAGGATGGAGCAGAGTGACAGCGCTGGCACAGAAGCCCTAGGCGATTCTGCGGCAACGAGCATCTGAGGTGAAGCCAGAGTGCCCGAGGACTGAGGTGATTCTGGTGTGATGGACGACTGAGGCGTACCTGAAGGGAAAGAGGACCCCGCTGCAGCCGTAGGAGTGGAGGAACAGAGCGTAGCGGAAGATCCACAAGTCTGTGGCGGAGTGACAACTGACCAAGGGGTAGCCAGTAGGACGAGGGAACCCGGTGGAGTCGAAAGGCCGAGGGTGTCTGGTGGAGTCGAATGTGGGATGATGTTGCTCGACTTGAGGCTCGACATCACAGCTGGAGGACTGGGTGAGCAGGGATGTGATGGAGATCGAAGGCAAGATAGTCCATTGTGAGGTCTAAAAACAGCGATAAAAGACAAACTGTTAAATCAAGTCCAAATAATTGATGGCGAGGTTTATAAACAGCGACAGGATGCTGAACAAAGACAAATCTTTGTCAAAGTCCATAGTGCTGTATAGAAACAGTGATGAAGAACGAGAAATAGGGTGGGGGACAATACCTCTGTGCTGAAGTCAATCAGCCTGTAACAAATTAGCTATATGGAATATTAATAATAACTTGTTATGATTATGAATATTTGGGTCAGTTAATTGGACTAACTTGATGTAGCTAAATTAATATTACAATAGAGTCCAACAAACTCTTGATTATTCATTTATTCTAAGAAAAGGATATCTTCCATGGCCACAGAAAAATTATTATTTCTTAGCATGTACAACAAGATCAAGATCGTAAAAGAGACTTTGTCTGCAAGCGGTGAATCAGAACCAAATACATATTGTGCACAAGTTTTATTAACTAAAATCACAAACATAACTAAACAAACATACATACATGTATAGGTAAAACGGTGAGTGGTAGAATGGAACTGGAAGCAGGAAATGGAACTATGGAGAAGAACCATCAGCTTTTTTTTTTTTTTGTCTCAGGTACGCAGTCCTTGAAGCTGTTGAAAATTAAAGTTGTTACTGGTTCCGTGAGTGTCACATGTTGAAGTCGCCATCGTTTTCTTCTCCTTTGGATGAAGATGATATGAACTTGCATGGTTAGTTCGACTCTGTTCTGGTTGAAAGTTCTCTCTCTCGATGAGCACATGGCTGGTTGGAGAGTTGAGACCTGCTTGCCGGCCTGGGCCGGAGAGGCCACGCAGAGCACCCAGGAGAAGGGAGGAAGTCGGAAAAGTTGATGGTTGGAGTCGTTGTGCCAAACTCCTGAGATTGTCCTTGGTTCTGTTGTGGTTGAGAGAGTCTTCTCTCTCTCCTGAATGAGCCCATGGCTGGTTGTGAATCAAGGCCTGCTGCCTTGGGGCCTGCTGAGGCCATGCAGGACAGCACAGCACAGCACCCGGACATACAGAGAAGGCCAAAGAGAGAGGGAAGGGCTTGTATGAATGCCCTTTAAAGTCTGAGAAAGGTCCAACCCCTCCGGGTTTGCTTGACCAACGAGAAGGGTGGAATTTCCGAGCGGGAAAGTTCCTCTGTGGTTAATTTATGAGTCTTTGTCCTAAGCGTGCTCATTTGCATGTGCAGCTGGATTGGTTTCTGATGAAGAAACTAGGGAAGATTCTTGTAATACTAATATGTTGCGCAGCTATCGGCATATCATGTACACAATAATTTCGATCTTCAAAATACCAATTTATAGAGACCAAACGTGGTATAAGTGAGGTTACATTGACCGTTGGTTCTATAATAAAATACATATCAAAGAGATAATAGTATCAACAGATAATAGTATTAAAATACACAACATAGTAAATCAAAATGTTCTGGAATGCATGTTAATTTCACGTTAATCAGTTCATCGATAAATGAATGCAGGAAAGTCCGTTCTGATGTCTGTAGGTCCTGTGCCAGTGGCCTATTCATAATGCTAACAGTCATAAAACCGACTTATCTGATCGTGGTCATGGTAACCGAGACCGAGACACTCACTGGGGGATGGGACCACAGGTCCCAAAATGAGTTTTAAAGATTGTTTGGTACATGTACCAAATAATTGTGTCTGATTTGTCTCAGTCGTTACAAGCCAGTCCTCAGTCTCAATTTCCACCAGTATACCCTCTGCCACTGCTGTCATGTGCTCCTCTTCCAGACCAAAGGTCAGCGCTGTCCACTTGTCCTCGGTTCCGGCCGACGCATCACAGTGGGTGGTAGCTCTGTCTGCAAGAGGGGGCTCACACAATCCCTCCGTGCTCGCAAATCGTGAGCTTAGAATTATAAGGTTCTATCTCCGTATAGGGTAGTTCTGAGATATTGAGCATCAAAGTTCTTACATCCCGGCAGAACTGTTGTAACCTTTTTATTTTATTAATAACTACTAACAAAACATTTTTTTTTACAAAAATAACACCACACAGGCATTAATAAACAGCTAATGGATCAGATTATGTAAAAAACTCAATTTCGACCAAAAGTGGAGATAGAACCTTATAATTCTAAGCTCACGAAATGGTGAAACAGGCTCTGGGTCCAGTTGGACCAGGGGTAGACACTCCAGAGGTCTATGGGATGGTGGTAGCTCGCACAGATCCAGAACAAAGACTTCAGGGTCTCATCGTCAAAGGGGATGGTGATTGCAAGAGAACAGAAGTTTTCAGTAAAAAAAATATATATATATTTATCAACACCCTCCTGGGCAATCACAGAAAACTTAGCTGCATAATCCATCTTTTGGGCAGGTCTTTTTGTCACTAGATGTCCAAAAAGGGTTAAATAAACTAAAAGGGTCCTTTAATGACAACAACCCCTAATCCACAAAGATTAAGGAAAAGTCTACACACAAACAGGAACATCGACCATCAAACATACAGTGAAGGTGAGGAACTTAAATACTCATGGTGATGAACTTAATGGCGAACAGCTGTGAAGATTAGTGTCCATGGAAACTGATGAGTGGAGGAAAAGTCCATGAAAACAAATCTAAGAACAAACACAACTGAATAAGTGTAATGCACAACTAAAAATGCAATGTTGTGCATTTTCAACATTGATAATAATTAAGGTTTCTTGAGCAGCAAATCATCTTATTAGAATGATTTCTGAAGGATCATGTGATACTGCAGTCTGGAGTAATGATGCTGATAATTTTGCTTTGATCACTGGAATACATTACATTTTTAATTATATTCACATAGAAAGCAGTGCTTTTAAATTGCAATAATTACTGTTTTTACTGTGCTTTTGATCAAATAAATGCCACATTGGTGAGAAATATATATATAACCCTGCACCCATAACCCAAACATCTAAATAACATCCTCTATACTGACCATAAACTAAACCAAAGGAAACAAGGTTCACTCAACAGATTGAAACAGTCCACCTTTCACCAGCATGTCTTTGTGATCCCCGTCCTCACCACTAATGTAATTGTGGGATGAAGCCCAGAGTCACCAGCTGAACTTCAGTAGTTGTGTGTGTCTCTGAGGCCTGTATGTACACTATAGATTGGCAGTCAGTCAAATCCAAAACGGCTGAACCGAAGCTCCAGAACAGTGTTAACATCAGGACTCCATCAGCGCTTCAGACGGGCTGCTCGGTGTGTGCCTTGTGCCTGCTGCACGAGACAGATGTCTTAATAATAAAAACAGCAGCCTTCATAAATGGAAGAAAAAAAAAATCGATATTAAACATAAAATGGCCGGGAAAACAATACGCCTGGTTGCCATCAGAAAAAAGTGCACTTCACTAAAATGATTGTTATTTCTTTTGCTCCGGCAACGCCTACGCTTCTGAACTTTTGTGTGTGTGTGTGTGTGTTTGCATGTAATCGATGCCCAGCGTCCATTAAATAAATGTTCGTCTGCCTGTCAGTGGGGAATTGTAGATCATGTGGTAATAAACATCCCGTAGGCCGCTCGCCCTGACCTCTGCACACACCGTATCACGCACTCTGTCCTTCAGACATGAGCAAACACACACACACTAATCCGAAGGTGTCCGATGTGCAAAAAGCCAAGCTTTCTCTTTCCATCTATGCCACTTTACACTTTAACCGCATCTGAGCTCCTCATTTCACGAACGCACGCACACTATGCATTTTGACGACTTCATTGGCTTGTATTGTTTTTAAATTAGGCTCATTATAATTAGTACATCCTAACCTTACACACACACCTCAAAGAAACCTTTTGGCATTGTTAGATTTTAATTAAGATATTATTTAATCCCTTTATGGAGCTGTGAGAGCCTCTAAGAGGTGCCCACAATGGAGGCTATTTCAGCGTCTTTCATGTGGTCTCAACAAAGATAGCAAACCTGACCCTCACCCACCCACCTCATATGTTTGATGTCAGCTGTGCATGATAAGTGGATATTCTCCTAACAGCTCACCAATGGGACAAAAAAAAAAAAAAAAAAAACCTGTCCTGATGCAGTCAGGGGTACACAATGGAAATCGATTTGTGCATCATATCATGGCAACATTAATTACACGGCAGTGCATTTCTACAAGACCCCATAGCCGCCCATGATCATCACTTTGACACTCGGCCGGACGCACTCGTGAGGATGTGGGCCAGTTAAAGCACTTGTGCAGTGCTGACCCATATATCCAGCTGTTCTGAAATACAATGTAATACAATACAATTCAATTATATAACTTTATATATATATTTATAAAGACACTTTATAGATAACGTTTACAAAAGAGTTTTGTAAGAATTTTTTTTTTTTTTTCAGAATCCAAAAACATCACGTTTCATAGTAGGCAGCAAAAACTGTTTTCAACATTGATAATAATAAGAACCATCATTAATAATTGAGCGACATACTGTAGTAATAATAATTGATAATAACTGAACACCAAATCAGCATATACATGACAATGTAAATATTGTGTATTAGAAATATATAGATATCTTATATAAAATGAATGAATATAAATCAATACAATTATACATTTCAAAAGAATTAACACGAATAATTAAAATAATAATGTATTATAGGATAAAGTGTATATATAGTATACTATATAGGCTATATATATTTGATAACTTAAAAATATAATATAATTATTGTAGTAACATCTAAATAAAATATACATCAAAATGACTGACAAAATTACACTGCCCACTATAATTTCCCTTGTGAAATAAAACACAGTAGACATTTGTAATGTTTGTAAGAAGAGATGTTTTTTCTATTAATCAGATAATCCAAAAACATCATGTTTCCCACAAACATAATAAGCAGCAAAAACTGTTTTTAACACTGAAAATAATAAGAACCATTATTAATAATTGAGCAACATAGTAATAATTGATAACTGAACACCAAAACAGCATATACATGACAATGTAAACACAAACAGTGTGTATTAGATATACAAATAGATATAAAATTAATATAAATCAATAAAATAATACATTTCAAAGGAATTTACACAAGGAATAAAAATAATAATGTATAATAGTATAAAGTATATATATATATATATATATATATATATATATATATATGTGTATGTATGTATGTATGTATGTAGACTATGTATATTTGATCACTTAAAAACATAATAATTGTATAATCTAACATCTAAATAAAATATACATAAAAATGACATGCACAATGTGCCTGCCCACTATAATTTCCCTTGCGAAATAAAAACAAAACAAAAAACCGTGTGTGTGTGTGTGTGTGTGTGTGTGTGTGTGTGTGTGTGTGTGCTCGCGCGCGCGCGCTCGTCCGGTAGGCTGCGCTATGCTCGCACCCGCAGGAGTCGCTCTTCCCCCCCCTTCAGTGCGCGCGCTTCCCCGGTCCCACGCTGAGAGAGAGTGTATGTGTGTAAGAACGCGTGTGTGTGAACGCTGGAGCACATTGCTGTTGCAGGAGCTTCGGCGAGACGGTCGCACTACCGATGCGCGGTCGGATACGGAACTTCTCATGGATACGCCAAAGTAGCGCGCGGAAGGACGCCTGTCACTCACCGAACGGATTTATTACTCACGAGGATAGGTATGCAAAAATGAAGTCATATGCAGTTTGATCATTTATGAACTAACTGCTTTTTGGAGTGAAAGTTGGATGGGAGGCAGCTTGCATGAAGGGGGGGGAGTATTGAATTAGGTTTATTCCGCAGTAACGGCATGCGTTGCATTGGCAGTGTTATGCGTTTGGGGTTTGAGAGCTCTTTGCAATGCATATTAGGGCTAAATGTGGCTATTGATCTTATGATTAGATATGCATTGCATTCAGAAGAACGTGTGATGTCGTAGCCTGATTTAAGTTATCAGAGGTGGGACAGACAAGAGACAGGGGGGATATCCGCACATTGGAGACTTGTGGACATGCAGAGGGCAGAGAAAGTTGTTGGAGGTGTGGTAGATGTTAATGCATGCATGGTGCAGTGACAAGGTGGGAAGCTCACAAGGTCCCGAGCATCCATGGAAGGGGTGTAAATTTAAAGGCTTCCCCCCGGTGCATGTGTGTGTATATTCTCAAGGGGCCCAGTGCATCTTTTAATTAAAACCCACGGAGCACAGACTGCACTCCACAGATACTGCACAAGTGTGTGTGTGTGTGTGTGTGTGCGTGCTACACGTATTAATGTGCTGAATTCACTTTTTTTCCTCGCCATCATCATAAGATTGGCTTCACACCGCTCTGCGCTCGGATGATGTTGGCGTGCTCCGCACATCAATGGGACACACACACTCTCTGAAATGCGACACTGCTCTGCGTTAGGAGAATACAGAGAGATATAGGGTCACATAAACATGAATCCATGCGTCTTAACAAAACTGTATAAAGTGCATGTGTTGAGCTGTTCATAAGTATTAAATCCAATGTGTTGTTGCTGAAAAGAAAAACATTAAGGAGAATTTGAACTACTTCTGTTTTGTTTCTACCACTAACTATCATTTTCGTTGATGAATTACTCATTGCCAGCATTAGATCAGTTTCCCGGGCTGAGTTTTGAATGTGAATGAGATTGAGGCATTTCTATAGCAGTTACATATGTACTGTACACCTAAAGCGCTTTACAATCATATCAGGGGTCTTTCCTCAACCACCACCAGTTTTGGGACAAATCCAGGTTGGGACAGGCAGTGGGTTTATTTATGAGAAACTCTTTGATTGGTAATTTTGTTTGTGAGGATATTTTGTTGAAATGAAAGCTCTGCTCCACCCAAGAAATGTAAGCGCTCTTATAATTTACTCACTCTCATGTTGTTCTATCTTTCTTCTGTAGAACACAAAAGGAGAGGTATTGATACATGTCGTGTCCATACAATGAAATTCAATGGGGTCCAATGTTTTTTGGTTCCCATCATTTTCTGTGTTCAGTCCTACAGGTTTGGATTTTTTGGCTAAACTATCCATTTAAGTATTTTGAGAAAGTAGTTATTAGTGGTCAGTCAATATGTTTTTTTTTTATGACCAATACTGAGAGCGCACAGTGATCAATATGATGCTGATTTTTGTTTTTCATAATGACATTTAATAATAGTAAATGAGATCCACAGCAATCCTGAAATTAAATTGAAATATTGAACTAAATTTACTGATATTTTGTGCAAAATAGAGGGGCAGTTTACCTAAAAATGATCATTTTGTCACCATTTTCTCATTGTCATCATGTCATTTTCCGTACAGTACACAGCTAACTTATGCTTTTGGACGATTTATACAGTAGCGCCTGAGTCGTATTGATTACTTTTATGATGCTTTTATTGTGCTTTTTTTGTGGTCACCATTCACTTTCATTGAAAAGAGCTTTTTGTTTTCCACAAGAGAAATAAAGTTTGTAACAACATGAGGGTGAGTAAATATTTATGAGTTTCTGCATTTTTGGCCTATTCTAATCTCAAAATGGCTGATATTTCAGTCTATGACTCTATATTTGTAAATGAGTGTCAATGCATCATTTTTCCTGTCACAATTGAATCGCAATTAGAGAGCACAGCAAAGTGATGCGTTTATGCTCTGCTAATGCACAAACAATAAAACATCAAACCACAGCAGAAACACATATTAAGATTATGCTTAAAGTGTGTCTAGGATCCGACTGAGTGAAAGAGGAGGTAGTCGTGTCTGTGTAGAGCAACACACACACACACACTTTTGTCCACGTTCCAAACAGCTGTCTCTTCGGATACATGATATGTTTTCTCGAAAACATTTTTTTTTACTGGTCCACCTGTTCAGTTCCGTTTGTCCTTTATGTGTTCATCTGTGTGTGTGTGTGTGTGTGTGGGTAGAATGACCTCTACGTCGCTGATCAATGCCGATGTTCTCCCTTAGAAACGGAGGGATGTGTCCCTGTGTGGGGCGACCCTTCCCCCATCTGTTCCCAGCGCAGCCCAGCGTGTGTGTGCGAGCCGATTCTCAGCATCTGTCTTTGCCAAATGCCAGGGCTCAGTGGACGCTTCACATGAAATCAGCGCCCCGCTCTGGGTGTGTGAGGGAGGGGGGTGGGGGGGAGTCCTGATGTGCCGTTGTTGCGTCTCAAAGCGTCCGTGCCATTGTTTGTGTGCGCTGTGTGTGTGTGTGCGTGCTTTTGTTCTCCGCTTGCGCTGGAATGCTCTTCAGCGCTGTGTCAACTGTAGAGACCCCCCTCAGATCCCGTCCTACACCCCGCTGCCCCTCTCTTCAATGTTTTCCCTTGTTTTTCAGTCTTAATTTGTTTTGTCTTGCCCTTCTAGACTGTCATTTTTCCTAGGGACTGAAAGACGGAGTAATTAGAGCGCGCTCTTTCTGAAAGTTTCTTTCTCTGCGCGGTCGGGCCCCGTCAGTATGACAGAGGGCCACACATATAAACAAACGTCTAAGACAGTCGAATACCAGGCTGTCTGTGGTTGTGTCTCAAAACCCAGTGAGCTGCCTAGTGCCTACCTACATGGCATTTTTTAACATTTATAGATGTATTTAATCCCTTTTTAAAAAAAAGCATTTCATCCCTTACTATAAAAATTACTGCTGTATTCATGCACGGTTATTTAAATGCAATTCAAAGAAGACTGTGGTATTAAAATTATACATTTCAACAAAAGTATCAAAAGTATAAAAGCAATACTAATATAAATAACTAATATAATTTTTAAATAAATCAGCCTAAATAAAATCTTCCAACCTAGGTTACATTAAAATGTGCAAATCAGCACAATGGCAAAATGTGATATTCATTTTATACAACAGTTCAATAAGTAATATAAGTCGATTATATGAATCAATTTTTAGACACAACATTGTCAATTTGGACTGTTTGTTCTATAATTTGTCATCGAAATATGTTACAAACGAATAAGAAATGAGGTGTTTTGTTCTTGGAACGATTCAGTTTTTGAACGAATTGGGTGAGTCAATGATTCAATGACCCATTCATAAATTGTTTCCTTCAGCTTGTTTGAATTAATCGGTTTAATGAATGATTCTATGATTCGCCAAGTGTGCCGCATACTTCCTGAAAAGTTAAGCCAAAGCATTTTGATAATGTTTTTGTTTTTTTTTACTGAAAAACCAAAAGTATTTATTTAGCTGAAAACCAAAACCAAAAATGATCAATTTAGCAAAAGCATAATTTTCGTTCATAGTGAAGTGCGTCCACACTCCAAGCATATTTAGCTGTTGCAGCATATTCAGGTTGTCAGCACGAAATAGACACGAACACAGTCAAAACGTGTCATCAGAGATGTGCTAATTACACATCACTGTGTCTGTGAAGGATTTTAGCCCTCCGAAACTATTTCAGCTGAAACCAAAAATTTGAGAATTGCTGTTTCTGCCTGGTTTCAGTTGCAGAAATGTCAGTGCATCACTACTAGTAGTTTAATTGATGTCCAAAACCATGGCATTACCATTACACCATATCCCAAAGATCATGGTATTTGGTAAAAGGTAAGTGTATTTGGTGCTGTCTAGGTAGGTGGCCTACAATATTCTGTGTGTGAGCTTATTAAAACACTCAAGTACCTTGTTTGGACAAAAGTCACAGGTCTTTTGTTCCCTGTCTGTCTTTCCTTTGCGTTTCTCAGTGATCATAGCAGCTAATTAACAGCATTGTAATTAGTCAGGTAATAAAACTTCAAGTCAAGAACAACTGCTCAAGGGAGCGTCTGTTTAATGAGTGCTGGTGCTGTTGTGGAATCGACTGCGTTCGGTTGCTTTGCAGTGTGTGTGCTGTTTGCTTTCTTGGGAAAGAACGTAAGAGTCAAATTGAGTACATTGGGTTTGATCCAACTCGGTAGACCAGAAGAGAGAAACGATAGATGGATGGATAGAAAGAGCGAGCGAAATGCAGGGTTTGGTCCAGTATGGTTGACTGGCGGTTGAAATCTGAGCATGTGATTTTAGGCTAAGAATACACCACTGAACTGGATGAACACAATATAACTGCACTGTAATGATTTTTAAAAGTTTCAGCTTTTCAACTTAATATTTTCATGTTTAATTCAATGTGTCGCCATTTCTTTGTAATTATTTGTGTAAGTTACTAGCAATTTCTTGAGTAAAAATTGTTTCAAAGTAAACCCTACAATAATTTTCTTTCAGTGTGTGGTCTTTGCAAAATGACATTTTCAAAATTGGCTAGTTAATAGAGCTCCACGATTCTGGATAAATTAAAATTTGTTTTTAAGATTCTCCCACGATTCTGAACAGACAACCAAACTAAATTGCATGTAATTTACTAATTGTTCTGATAGAATATGAATTGCTGCAGTCTATGTAAAATGTGTAACTAATCTGAAATTATAATAAAAAAAAATGATTCAATGACTTACTGATACTTGTTTCATTACTCGATGAATCAGCGTTTTTTGAATAAATCTCTTGAATGAATGATTCAATTATTATTTTTTTAACAGTCACTTGTCGCCACCTACTGGTGTAACAATGTAATTGATACAATCATTATTTGAAGCGCCAAGTTACTTTTAAAAGATTTTGATCGCTTCCGTAGACAGACTTTAGTGTTTATATCCAAACTAAACTTTTATCCCAGTACTTCTGTGATATATTAATATTTGTAACACATACATAACAATACTGTGTTTTTTTTTTAAAAGACAGTTTGAGAAGCTGTTTCATATCTAGATAGATCTAGATCTAACTGCTTTCTTTGGGTCAGAGTCAGCGCCAATACCGATTTATTTGAATGTTCCGGTGTGATTTTGTCAAAGGTTTAATAGACACAGGCAAATCTCTGTAATTTAGTTGTGTTTGTAGTGTGATCTATGTGTGTGTGTGTGTGTGTGGGGAGGCTAGTGAATGATGTGCTCTGAGCACATGCTGTCGATTCGGTGACGCCCTTGTCTGTCTCGCCGGCGAGCCTGATGTGTATTGATCCATCATGCCACCATCAGTGCCAACCACACACACACACACACACACACACACACACACACACTGTGTTAGCAGTCTGAGAAAGACTCTTACCTTCCTGACAATCAAAAGCAACTTGATCATTTGAACCAGCCAATCATGGCTCACTTTAACAGCAGCTAACATAGAATCACAGCAGAATCAAAGCATCCCTCTTACAAAAGAAGCTTTTCGGATAAAAAAACATATTGACTTGTCTTTTAAAGAAACGCCTTGTTCTGTCTATCAGCGGACTGGCGATTATCTTAGTGTCATAGTAATTTGTTGATTGTTTAAAATCCCCAAAATAATATTTTTTGATGATTGATTTTTCCTACGCAGGGAAAACGTTCTTAAAGTCGAGATGATATCAAAGTGCACCCCGTTTACTTTCTCGTTATATAATCCTGGTCTTAGTGTGAACAATTGATTGAAAGTACATTATTTGAAAGACATTGATAGAAAAAAACGTTGCGCTATTTTCTATCACTTGCCATTTAGTATATCACCCAATCACTTCTTGACAGTTCCTCAATAAAAACAATTCTTGTTAATAATATTGTTTCAGTTGGAAATGTGTGACATTGTGAAAGTAAAATGGGTTTGTTACATGTTAACTAGTTAAAGCAATAGCAAGGCGTACGATTACAACGTATTACCGTAACACATGAAACTTCATCAGGCCTGGTCAACGTGTGGGGCTAAAAAGGTTAGTAGACTGTCTAAAATCGAAATAAAGAGTTACCACACAGGTAAACAAATCCATAACGTGCTTCTATTTCTTACGTCATCATTTTACGCAAAGAGTTCTGTAAAGCAGCGACTGGCTGGTCCGTCCACGGACTGAAGCGCTGGTGCCACAACTCGAGGTGCGTTAACTGCTCAGAAAAACAAACAAACTCATTTTAAAGTGATTCGAAACTTGAAATTGGACCACCCACCCACATCCGCTCACCCACATTCATCTCTCTGCTCGTTGATATCTCTCTTCTCTCATTCCTCCAGCGTTTTTTCCCTGATGTGTTTTTGTTAGGCTCTGATTCATTACATGGGTTGAGATAAATTCAGTTTTTCAGTGGGTTGATGTTACCGGAAGCAGGGGAGCAGCTCGTTTAGGACGCGGCAGCGGTGGGTCGATAGCTTGTTAGAGCTCCGTTTGACAAGATGTTGTTCACAGAGGTAATTTACCCATAAACTTGCTAAAGTTGCCACTTACGTCACTGTCGTCCCAGTGTGGATAAGCACAAATCAAAAGCGCATTGATCGGCGTGCAACCTTTTTAAGACAAACACCTGGGTGTGTGTTTGTGCGCTTGTGGTAGTAGTTTATTGGTGCTCTGTTGCTAAGTGTTCGTTTGTATCCCAGTGTGTGATTTCATAATTGATCATGTCTTTTATAAAGTAGTTGTATTGCTTTTTCCCTTACAAAAAAGTCTGGTAATATTTAGCATGGGAAACACATATTCACTATTAACTACAACTTTTGCCACAATAAACTCATCATTTACTGCTTATTATTAGTTAGTAAGGAAATGTTTGTAGAGTTTAAGTTTAGGTATTGGCTAGGATTTAGGGATGCTGCAGAATAAGGCATTTATATGTGCTTTAGTACTAACATGCATGCGAATTAGCAACTAGTTAATAGCAATAATTGAACCCTAAAATAAAGTGTTACCAAAAGTCTTGTGGCAGATATTGTTTTAGTATATGACTTAATCATTATAGTACTATCTAGTAAATCATACTAATGCCGTTGCTAGTGTTTTTTGGGGGAAATGTGTGGGCCATAATGAAGGGAGGCAGCAAATTTCTTGAAAAATTAATGTTGAAAAGTTCAATACATAGGATCAATTTGTTTTCAATGTTACTCTAAAGTTACTCAACCAATATTTTCTTAATAATCCAGTAGGCTTTTAGGGTACTTGTTAGCATTCAAACCATAAGTGTGTTTTGAGCATCATCTCAGTTATGTCAGACATCTTTGCCTTGTGCCTAAGACATTTTGTCAATGTTGTCATTGTTGTCAATGTTGCACTAGCTTAATTTTGCGGCAGATTTAAATTAGATTATGTATAGTAGATTTGCGGTTTAGCAGCTCCATGGTCATGCATTCCCAGGGAATGAACTGATTAGATGTATACCTCGAAAGCAATTCAATTAATTTAGGTCAAATAAATGTCTGTCAAATGAATACAAATGTGAAGCTCTAAAGTACAGCATGAATCAGAGATGTTTGCATTCTGCACAGCTTCATCAGATTGAGTTTCAGTTTTGTCGTTGTGATGTTCCACTTGCCTCCAATTTAGAGTCGGAATGTTAAAACAATGTGTTTAGAATTGATTATTGTCTTTTCTTGTGTTTATACGTGTTGATTTCATTTCAGAATCCATATTGTTATTGGAAGGCTTTCTTCTTTTGATAAATCGCTCTTGATAGGGGCTGGTGGTATGGTTGGTTTATTTTTCCGTCTTCGTAAGTTTAGGAACTCAACACATTGGGCCCTGGAAAAGAGGGGGCCCATCCATAAATTTTGTCCAGGGCTATGTAAAATTTAACAAAAGTCATGGGTGGTACTTGTTAGTGGTTGTTATTACTGTATATGTTCATGTGTATAGGCTACACATGTGATGCGTATGGTACATGTATCATACATGCATGTGTTTTTGCACTTTGTTGCTCTGTGCTCGGGTTGTTTATCATGTTTGTGTTTTGTGCATGTGTAAGTTCTCATACTCCATCCATTGTGTTATGTATTTGTGTTTGTTATAGCCAAGGGGATTGGTAAACTATGGCTGTTCTGCTCATAATGGAAGTGGAGCGTGTTCAGACTGCACAGCTGCCTTGAGCTTTTTCTGTGTGTGTGTGTGTGTGTGTGTGTGTGTGTGTGTGTGTGTGTGTCTGTGTGTCTTTCTAAACACTTATATGTTCTTTACTTATGGAGGGTGTGTGTTGTTCAATGCATTTGTGGAGGTGGTTGCTGAGATCAGAGCTGCTTTGTTTATGTGAGTTTAGTTAGTTGTACCTTAGGGACAAAAATGTCTTCAGAAGTCAGCTAAACCTGACAAAACCTCACTTATGGGACGTCCTCTGAGGTAAAAAATTTCTAAATACAGTAAATACAAACTGTTTTCTTTTAGAGATTGGGTTTGGCTTGTAGTCATAGAATTAGCATTAGAAGCTCAGTTAGATAGTGAAGTAAATTTGTGTGTGATCTGGTTTAGTGAGATTTACAAGCTGTAATTGGGTTTGGAGCTGATTATTACTGGCAGAAACACAAATCACACACGTCGAGAGACTTAAAGGCAGTTCTTTCATTGCAGCAGATACGTTAGACAGTGACTGGGTCTTTCTGAGTGTATGTGTGTAAAGTTTTGTTCAGATTTGATTAGCTATGAAGGTGAGGGAAGCCCAGGCACACCGATACAAACACACACACACGGCGGTGTGAGTCACACATTCATGGTGCTTTCACTCAGTGTTTTTGGCAGTGTGCGGTCAGTGCACTTTTACCTGACATAAATTCAGTTATAAACACACACACAACACACAAAGACAGTGATAGAAACACATAGACACTCATTTACTTAGCTATCTGCTTCTGTTTTTGAATATGCTGTAGACTAAACAAAACCTACACCATAATTATAGCTGAAAAAGTTTGGATTTTTAATTATTTTAGTTCTTTTTAGTTACATTACTTTATTTATTTTTTAAATGAGGGCATTCCTAAAGGTTTCGTCAGATCTAGCTTACTTCGTACGAGGACAAAAGTCCACTTAGACACAAACTCAATTCCTACTTAGACACAAAATCATTTTTTCCTGTTCTTTCAATTACTTCATTTTGTCCGACAAACAAACCATAGAGGATAGTTGAGAAGATTAACGTCAGCGGACTTGAAAAATGGTGTGTAGGCCTATTGACGTCTTTCCACGATTGAAACAACATATCCTCTGATGTTCATTCATGTTTAAGCAGAGTAAATGTTGAAATTAAGTTTTATGTGTTTATGGTTTTTAAAAATCATGACGTAAGTTTAGTCATGTGACACATTTTATACCCATAGATATTCATGTTTATACCGGTATTGTGCCTGTTATGTGCTATTCACTTTCACACAGTTGCTAAAATATGTTACTTTGCACACTCTTCATATCACAGTCCTGCAAAGATTACAGAAAATTTACTCACATTTGCTGTCCTGCGGCAATACACGAGAGCAGTTTTAGCATTTTAGACCAAACATATGGTGACCGAGTGCGACCTGGACGCATCAGTGAATGGTGAGATGTGTTGCTAAATAAAATTATCCTGCCAGAAGAATTGCGCGACAACTTTATTATTTATTTTCCCGTCTGTTTCATCTCAGTGAGCTTTTAAGCATGTGCGGTAAAGTGAATTTTGCGTTTCCAGGCGGTTTCCAAACGTTTCTCATCCACACTGAAACGCCGGAAAACGCCTAAAAGCGCTAGTGTTGGACGGAGAGCGTTTTTTTAAACGAAAAAGTTTGACACATTTAATATTATTAAGATTTATTTCATTCAGTTTGGCTTGTCTACTACACAGGTTGATTTGTGTTAAAGTCTATGTGTAATTTGATGTCAAAACTTTTTTGGTGTTTGTTTTAAAAAAAAAACTAATTTAAAAAGTGCACCACTGTCCACAATTGATTAGTTAAGTCTTAGTCAAAAAATTTTGTGTGCTTTGAGTTGCATTCTGATGCTAGTCTCAAGTGTGTGTGGGTTTCAGTCCGTGTCACACTGGTTACTCTCCTCTGATCTGTTCCTGATCGCAGGTCTGTGTTTGTGTGTGGGCTTGTCTCTCTTTGATGAATCACTTATTGAAGGACAGTGAAGGGGTCGTTCAGGCAGCAGTAGTGGTGCTCAGAGCGGGGGCATAATCAGTCCCAGAGGGTTCGAGCCGTGAGGACGGTAACACCGGCTCAGATAGCGGTAATTACCCTGACCATATATTCCCACAGCACGACAGGAGACA
The DNA here is from genome assembly GCA_031834385.1 of Semotilus atromaculatus. NCBI lineage: Eukaryota > Metazoa > Chordata > Actinopteri > Cypriniformes > Leuciscidae > Semotilus > Semotilus atromaculatus. Next base: position 23,915,426 of record JAULUF010000015.1, read on the forward strand.
ACACACGCACATACAGACACTCTCTCCAGGAGCGACTGTGAGAGAAAGAGAGTTTTGTTCAGAACACACCTGATTCATTATTGTGACAGGAACTCGCAAGGTTCATTGTTCTGTGAGGCTGCATTGTGTTCCGTTAAAGGGACAGTTTATATGAATAATCTGTCACCTTCCCTAGTACTAAATTAGTGCTAGATCATGACAACAAAAGAAACCAAAATGTAAAAAATAAAATAATAATTCTACCAAGAGTCAGCCCTACAATTGCTTTTAAGTGGTGCATCTCTCTCTCTCTCTCTCTCTCTCTCTCTCTCTGTCTCTCTCTCTCTCACTCTCGTGTGAAGGAGAGAGAGAGAAAGAGAGAGAGAGAGAGAGAGAGAATGTGTAATTGTATTTTTTTTAATAAATTTACATTTTTGTCCATTGAAAAAGTCTTTATCAGACAATTGGTGTTAAACTGCATTGTTAAAATAAAAAAATAAAAAGACATTTTGCCATTGAAAAGATATTTGACAAATATATGAAAAAGTAATGTATCATAAAAACAATCCAAAGATTTGAGGCAAGACTGCCCAGGTGAATAGGGTAAACAACTAACTCCATACTTCATTTTTTGTATTACAAGTTTTCTGAAATTTTATGTTTAAATATGCAAATGAGGCGTTGTCTAATTAAATATACAGTAATTTACATACATTTCTAGGACAAAGTCTGAACATTGGATGAAGTCAGATTCACAATTCTTGTTCCAATTTTTTGACATATTAGAGTCAAACGTTTTTACAGAGGGGATTTTGGATATCTCTTTTTAATCAACAGCCAAAAAAAAAAAAAAACATTAATCAGGCAAATTATACAATAAAACCTCTGTAAAAACCTTCAGAATACAGATATGAATGAAAGTACGTGCTGAAGTGGAGATTTCTGGCTCAATGCAGGAGAACAAACTTATTTTGTGAAAACACCCTTTAAAGATATACTGTAATTGAAATATACAGAAGCAAAGATAAAGGGCTATAAAAGATACACTTAAAAGTGTATTTTGGATGTTTTCTTTCCACTAGCCTGAAAAAACACTTATTAAAGCCCAAAATCTTTACATTGACAGATTTATGAAAAAACACACAAGATTTTTTTGCTTTGATAAATAGTGCTGATGGCAGATTTCTTCAATTTTCAAGTCAACTTTCATTTATTATCAGCACAACACACATCGACGCCATGTTGGTATGTTCCTCAATGTATACAAACAAAATGCATGTTTTTGAGCAGCATTTTTGTGTGAACTATGCCTTTAACTGCACATATGTATGTGTGTGCATCTTCTTGTGTCTACATGTGTGTAGGAGCCTTTTAGAAAGGCCACAAGAGTTAAGCCCCATTCAAAGGAGTCTGATTACCCGAACAGGATGTTTTTGAGTGTTTGTGGACAAGGGACCAAAAGGAACCAAAAAAAAAAAAAAAAAAAGAAGTGAAATCCTAGACCTGGAAAGCACTTGATGATGATGTCAGCAGGTCTTTTGAGAAAGTGTATGTTGGATTTTTTTTTCACTGCAATCTCAGAAGAGGTTAAAGCAGGTCTGATTCACTTTAACTGATGTTCTGTCAGACTTTTTGTCCCTCAGTGTAACAGCGAGTCTTTTAGACAGCCGATTTCAAGAACTCTCACACAGACCAAACAAACCATCATAAAACGTTTAGGGCGTCAGAACATCAGTTCTCAAAAACTCAGACTTTATAAAATATGGTGTGCTGGTGGAGAGATGCTTGACTGATCTGTAATAGACCCTAGGTGCTGTAGTGTTGATTTGATGCGAAGAGAAACAGCACAAACAATATGCTGTTGTGTTGTGTTCCTGGTAGGGGTGTAAAAATAGAATTCGAATTAAGTGCGGGTCTGTTAAATGGAGCAGAGGCAGGAGGTTAAAGCATTTTGGGGAAAAACTAAATTTAAATTCCATACTCGTTGCCAGGGCTGCACAAAATATCGTTTTAACATTGATATGAATGATTGTAAACAATAGAAAAATAAAAAGGATGTGCATCATTATATTTGATCCATGCATTTGGTCTTAAAGGTTGTATCAGTGATTTCAGGCCCAAAAAAGGCCTGAAACATTCATCTAATCTTTCCTAACGATCCGCTAGCTGCCCGCCCCATAAGCATGCTGTCCAAAAACCGCGTCTCTGTAGGCAGCCTAGGCTCTGAAATCTGCACACAAAACAAATGGGTACAACCACTACTCAAAACCAAAACAAACAGTGTTCCAACCAATCACCGACAGGGGCGGGTGTTGCTCCGACTTCGCGTCCAGTCGTGAACGAGCTCAAAACCTCACAACACCCGTCCCCGTCTGTGATTGGTTGAAACACTGTTTGTTTTGGTTTTGAGTGGTGGTTGTACCCATTTGTTTTTGTGTGCAGATTTCAGAGCCTAGGCTGCCTACAGAGATGCGGTTTTTGGGCGGGCAGCTAGCGGATCGTTAGGAAAGATTAGATGAATGTGATCATTTATGTTTCTGACTTTTTTGGGCCTGAAATCACTGATACAACCTTTAAAGTGACAGCAGCTTAATATTCCTGCTGCTGTTTGAGTCATTATTGTTAATCACACAACAACAAAAAAGAGAAAATCGGTTTTGTAGCTTTAACAAAGAATAATTAATGTATATAGTGAAGACTAGGCAGTTATTTTACAACCAGTTATTCAGTTTCTGTACCTGTTACACTTACCCGAAAACATAAAGCACTGCTTATTTAATTTGCATCTTTGTTCTATTGTATTTATCTATGCTTGTAATTTGTTTATAATATTCTTTGCAGAATATATATCTATATATATATATATAATATATATATATATATATTCTTTGCACTCAATATATATCTCAGTAAAACAATATATCGCAATGTACATTTTTTCCAATGTCGTGCAACCCTACATATCGATGCTCCATTAATGCAGTTTCAGTAAAAAAAAAAAAAGAATTGTAAATGTTTGTGAATTAGCTAAGTGAATTTAACTGAGCACCAGCCATCGGACCGTAACTATTGTTACATCATGCATTGATTTGTTTATATAATATAGAAAATTCTGCATCCATTTCTTTGTGGGGCGAACAAGCGTGGGACTGTTTGTGCTTCAAGTTAAATATTTTGGCTTTGGGATTTAGAGGGTGATAATTCTGTCAAGAACAGCTTTCAGTTGTTGCCTGTCTGTCGTCTTCAAGCATCACCTCGATCGCACGAGGATTCGTGGAGCCCTGTGGATGACGAGAAGCTGCGATAGACCCACGGCTGTGTTCATGAGATGGGAAGCAGATGGTTTGATGGTCTGCCTGGGGGGCTGATGAAAAGAGAGAGAGCGAGAGAGAGAGAACGTGAAATAGCAGCACTTGTTGCCCGAAGCCAGTGTTTTGAAACATGGCCGCTACACAAAGAGAGCATGATGGCTACTCAGATGGTCAGGTTTTAGGTTGGAGCTCCAAACACTTTCCCTAGATAATCGGCTATGCTTTAATAGATTACAGCCTGAGGTAATTACAATGGGATCTGTAGTACACACTTTAAATAAACCTGCAGGCAACAGCATCCTGATGGACCATAATGCTTAACGAACTGAAACGCTATCACAGTATATACTGTTAAATGGTTGAAGGTTTTGCTGTACTGTTGTAGATATATTTGTGTAGTTGTCAGCATGTAAAAATGACAGAAATGTTTAGAGTCCAAACGATTTGTTTTATAATTATAGTTATAGTTTCATTGATTTGAATTTGAAGCTGTTTTGTACTGATGCCAAATGTATCATTAATTTGCTATAATATATATAATATTTTGGTTTGTGGCCATTAAGTATTCAAAAAAGAAAATGAACAAATAAGATTAAGTACTTTGTTTGTTTGTTTCAGGATAGTCAAAAAATAGCCATTAAGTTTCCGAAAGAGAAAATCCTCAAATGAGATTTAATTTCTTTTGATTTTTTTAAATTAAATGCAGGTTTGTCAAAACAATTTCCATTACCACATGATTATTTAATATATAAACAATTTTTTTTCTTGAATTACTAGCATCATCATAATATATAAAGATTACTGCGATTTAAAACTGCTCTGTTGTAAATTCTCCAAAACATTCCATAAAAGTTGGGCACATCTAGCAGGCAAAAAAAGCTCAATGAGGGTATACTTCACACAAAAATAACAAAAAAGGTAAAGTTGGCACATCCAAAACTAGAAAAATATGTATTGCATGTTCTCACCAAAAGTAACATTTCGAGCAGACAATGAACACAATTACAGATGGGCCCTTATATGATACAACATTATCAACCACATGACTATATATATGTATATAATAAATGGGATCTAAACACAAGGGCAGAAAACAAAACACAAAACTGGACTAAAAGTGAAATCATTAATTAAATAAACAAAAAAATGATAACAGTCCTACACCAAAACAGAATATCACAAATTAATAGAGTTGATACAAATTAGAAAAGAAAAGGTGAATATCAAACTCTTCATTAAGACCATTAGGTGTACTAGCTTTATATGTAAATTGTGCTCATGTAACTATGGCAACATGTGATATTTTTATCATCAATTGACTTGATGTGAAACGATGATTTCATATGTATCGCCCTAACAGGTTATTTAAAGTCATCTGATTAATTATGCTTATCAGTAAAGTTTCCATCTCAGAAATGTTCTTTTTGATCTACTTGAACCGAATGTCGTCAAGATGATTCAGTTATATTAGCTATACTGTATTATATTTCACTTCAATAAAACCAGTTAGCGTAGATGTTAACGTTTCCTTGGCTTATTTGACCAAATGTTTTATAGTGCATGCAAAAAATGAACTTTAAAAAGTTATTAAATCAGTCATGTGTAAAATGCGTCCACAAAGAGGCAAATTGTGTATTCGTTTTTATTCGGGTTCATCAGTTTCATCATAGCCACGAAATAACGGAAAACGTAAATGCATGTGATTTTTATGTGAAATGTTTCTCCAAGTGTTACTGATATGAAATTAGAGCCAGAACAGAGTAATACGAGACGGGCGCATTCCTTATAATAACTCCAGGACTGGCATCACATTATGAGCTCCTAAGTTAGCAATCTGAAATTCGCCATGGCCGCGTGTTGAAAGCTAATGCCGTCGTAATGGTTTCTCCATTTAACAAATAACGCCTCTCGCCATGTAACAACGTGCAAATGACTGAATTTACTCAAATTAGTCTTGAAAGGCCATTAAGTATATTAATATATAAGCAGGGACTGGGGCTGGAGTACATAAATTGTGGTGGTCCGGCAGTGTTGTGTTGCACAGCGACACACACACACACACACACACACACACACACACACACACACACACACACACACACACACACACACACACACACAGGCGAACGTCCATCACTTGCTGATGTGGTCCTCAGAGAATGCTTGCAGCGCATGCCCTATATTTATGGCTGAGTCTGAAAAATATATCTCTGCCTGCCAAAGAGTGAGGGAGAGAATTTAGGAACTTAAAAAAAGAAGGGCTGCCGGTACAGAACAAATACACGTTTGTGCAGTACAGAGAGAGAGAGAGAGAGAGAGGGCTGATGTTAGAAAGGAGCACAGGCAGCTTCCTTTTTATAACTCTGCTGCTGATGCAGGCCGGGTATCACTCGTTCTGACTCACTCTAATCTCCAGGAGAGGCAGACAGGAAGAGAGTTGTATTTTCGGTGTTGACATGCGGGGGTGAGGTCTAGATGAGCAGCTCTCGGTTGGGTCCACAGGAGACGTCGGTCACGACGGCACTTGCATCTCCACTGTGTCCGTTGGCATCACACCGGCAAAACACGGGAGTCAAAGCGCAACGCACGACGAACAAATTGTAGATTCGACAAGGAGCCCAAGAGAGGAAAGACTGTCTTTCCTGAACAATGGACGGATTCAGATTTGGATATTTTTTTATCCTGACAGAGAAGAGAAGCCCGCGGATGGCTGTATACATGGCAAGCTGAGCGCTTTTAGCATCCCTCTGTGTTTGCACTGGTTATCATTCCCTATAATTCACAAAGTAACTTATTCCCCTTAGCTATGCTAAACAGTTCCCACATATCCTAAAATCACGGTTAACGCTTAAACGAATATCTTGGGTCTTTAGTGACCCAGGACGTCATTCACTACCCTCCTCCCCATTGATTTTTATTAAAGTTCGACTTCAACCTTCTTAGTATTCCTCAATCAATTCATTAAAAAACAATATAACAAGAAAAAAAAAACTTTAAAATGGCTGTTTTCCCAGTAATTTCTTGTAAAAATTATATAGGGTCGCTAATGACCTGAGGTTTGTTACAGTGTAAGTATATTTTTTCTGCACAAAAATAATTGAATCTTTCATGACTGAATAAGTGCAATTCACCTTTAATTAATTGAATGTCTGAAACACAATGATGAAGTGGCGTTTCACTCATAGTTACTGCAGGCAGAAAACAAAAGAATAGGAAGAATCATCAGAAAACTTGAAATGGCTCAGTGAAGTTCTGAATGCCAATATATTCGTGTCACTGTCACTTGATGCTGGATCTGGTGAAGAAGCTGTCAGTGATCAAAATATTGATGTTGAAGATGTTGAAAATGATAGTTTTGAGAAAATGTTTGAGATCGGGAATATGAGCCAGATGCTGAATGTACTGTGAAATGAGCTCTGATGTGGACAGTGATGATGGTATAAAACATCTACTCAAACTGAACCCTTACAAGCTCCTTAAGGTTTATAAAATATGCTTTATTTTATTCTTCTGTAATTGTTACTATATTGACAGGTACAGATCCATTCATGTTAGATATAGATCCGGGTTCGCTAAAGAGCCAAATATGTAATAATAAATGTAGTTGGTGAAACATTTATGCAATTAAGGGTTAAAGTTTGGGGATTTTCTATGTAAGGAATGAATTAATTCGAGCAAGGATACATTAAATTATTCAAACTGGACTGTAAAGTCATTTCATAATGTTACCCAAGATTTCTATTTCAAATAAATGCTGTTCCTTTGAATGTTTTATTCATCAAAGAATCCTGGAAAAAAATATGAAGCTGCACAACTGTTTTCAACATTAATAATAATCAGAAATGTTTCTTGAGCCGCAAATCAGCATGTTAGAAGAATGATTTCTGAAGGATCATGTGACACTGAAGACTGGAGTAATGATGCTGAAAATTCAGCTTTGATCACAGGAATAAATTACATATTAAAATAGAAAATGGTTATTTTAAACTGCAATGCTATCACTGTTTTTGCTGTACTTTCTATCAAATGATTGCAGCCTTGGTGAGCATAAGAGACGTCTTACTAAAAATCTCATACTTTTGAGGTGCAGTATATATATTTCCCATTACAATCATCATGGATAGGTTTAGGGTTTGCGAAAGGGTTTGATTTTAAATAACATGGTGAAATGATCAAGTCATATATCAATATTTCCTGTATTACAATCATGGTTTTCATTTTTGACTTATGATTGACTTATGTTGCCTACTCGAAACTCAAAAATCACAGGATTGATTGATAGAAGTGTTGCTATAGGACTAATAAGGTCCTTCTTGCAGAAATCATGTTTTTGTTTATTATTGTTCTGTTAATCCTGTTGTGTTGGTACATTTACTGGCTGATATTTCAGTTTATACCATTTCCTTGTGCCAGAAAGGCCCAATTACAGTTCTGTGGTCTCTTCAAATGACATTTTTCTTAGCAGTTCTCGGGTTTCTATTGTCTCTTTCTGGCTCTTCTCTTGGGACGCACACGTGATGCCCTTTAGCATGGCAAACGGCCAGTACATCTCTTTTTTCAGCTGTAGAAGGGCTCCAATATTTCTACAGATTTCCCCAGATTGTACAGCGAACGAGTATTAATGTCGTATTTTAAAGCTGAGATTCAACAGTACTCTACATTTATGGTTGAACTGGTAACTTGTCATGACCGTTCACTTGGGTGCAGAAATTTAATAACATCTTTTTTTTTCCCCATAATACCCCTGATAAAGCAATCACATGCATGGCTACACACGATACGATGGAACAAAAGGGCTGTACAATTAAACGGGCAGGTTTACAACAGGCCGCTGACAACGTGAATTACGTTAAAATGATCCCCGTAGATCAGCGGCGCCCTTGACGCTGCTCCACAGAATCGTAAAAACAGCTTAAAGATTTTTCCTCCGTTGTTCCCCTCCTCCGTCTCTAGTGGGAGGGAGTTGATTTAACAGTTTCCCAGGGTAAAGCGTTCTCTAGAAGGCCTCAAAGTCACTCGCCCCCGAACCGTGAAAAAGATATAAAATGCCCATCATTGTACAATTCCACAGATTTCAAGCTGCTTAGACTGCAAAAAATATGTTATTTCAGCATGCTTATTTTTCACGTACATAAGTGTTTGCCACAATGGGAAATCTGTTTTAGTCTTATACTTTTGCTCTGCTGTGTCTCTACACCAACTTTGACCCCATTAGATTGTGTCGCCTACACTGTTCTCTGTTCGACTACTGCCATCAATGCAGCGCTGGAATGCTAATGTGACGTTTGCTCAGGTTTCTTTGCCTACAGTCTCCTGATAAGCTGAAACGCTTAAAGGTCAAACTTATTAGCAAAGACTGTAGCGTTTCCCCGTAGAGTCTGTGAATTATGGTACGTCTGCAATGTCATTTTATCATCCAGCTTTAGCACGTTGCTGTACATTGTCTCACGGTTTCTTTCATTAGAGATATTGGAAAGGAGTTATACTTCCCAGTGTATGATAGCATGAAAATCTCTGGTAAATGTTGCGATACTCTTGCAAGTTAAACTATGTCATGTAAGTTAAATGAATGTAAGATTTACATTTATTGGTGACTAATTCATAGTTTCCAGTTTTATTGTAGTAGCAAAATCTTTTCAATTTGCGAAAAAAATATAGGAAAAAAAATATATATTGTTGTGCTGTACTACTAGATTTTTGTAAAGGTCACATCAAAGAAAGCATGAAAATCATTTTGTAAGTTAAAGGCCCCTTGAAATCAAATTTTAAGTTTTTTTAGATTTTAGTATGAATATGTTAGCCTTAAGGTTATGTATAAGCTGGTGACACAAGTCGCATTTAGGAGATATAAGAATTTAAAACTTAGTCTCTCACTTCCGCTAAAATGGATCACAGATTTTTATGACTTCAGCTTCTCATCACATCTTCTGTCCAATCAAATGCTCTCTAGAAAGTGTCCCGCCCCCTATGCTATAAATACCACCTGGCTAAAGCGGCCGTTGACACACTTCACAGAGCAATATGTGTTGTGTGTTCAGTTGCTCAAACGCTTGAGTTTTATTCCATTTTCCAAATGTACGTTGGTTAAGAATGAAATGGCTCGAATTTTTTCGCACCTCTACGCTTCCATGGTGCAGTCAAGTACGACTTGCAGTCTGTGAGGTAAACTAAACGCTATTGGCTATTTGAAAAGGGGGAGGAGCCACTCAATATGTCTTGCCTTAGCTTCCTGTTTCAGTGGAAATTACGTCAATGCATCAAACAAAGGACTTCAGTGGGCATTTAAAATATACTAAGTATTCTCTGAGCTGAATGTTGATACTTTTGACACTCCCTTTGTTCGGTCGAATGGATAAACATGGCTAGTTTGTTTCTGGATTCACCTCTGACAATGACCCTAATATATAATATTTCTAAAGCTGTCCATTAAAAACTAAAACATGAATAATTTATCACTCAGTAGCCCAGTGTGTTCTGAAATGTTGAGTGAAGTGTAAGTCTACTGGACTTTTGTAGGGTAAATGTGATATACAGGGCTGCAAAGTACTAGTGAATATTATAGTGGGGGATTACTTTACTCAAATTTTGCTGAAATGTAATGCTTGTACTCAATTGGATTTCCAAGGCAAAAGATCATACTTTTCACCCATTGAAATGTATGCATGTATTATATGATTGTCTATATATTTCACAGGTCAAATTGACATGCTTTTGTGTCACGAATGCTTATACAATGTTCAGGGTAACACCGAAAGAGCAATTCTGCACTGTAATGTCAATGTGTCACGCAAATAAAAGATAACATAAGCTCAGTGAGTGAAAGAATGTTTCTTATATCTTTGCCAGTGGACTTACTTCTAAAATAGGGGGGCGGATTGAGACTCACCCAGAGAGAGAGCTGGATGACACTGTGATGGAGGGAAAACAGACCTGTTTAATGTGTTCATGTCAGTCATTGTCACAAGAGGTTCTTGCATCAAAACATCATTCGTCTTTCGATCTATACAACACAGTTCTGTCTTTTTGTCAGTGGGCAGTGAAGGGTAATTTAATCATTTGGGTTGACTGAGTGGTTTCAGTTGGCGGTTGATTATTCAGTCGCTTGCTTTTTATTCAAGTTGTTTTAGTCTCTTTTTCTCCCTCTCTCTCAGCTATTCTGTTGTGTTTGAAACACTTTTAATAGTCTCCTGTGGAATCTCAGTGGCATCATGGGACATGTAGCCTATAATTTTATCTAGCGAGAGGATTCTGGAGGCAGACAAAAGGCTGTAATTGAGTTTGTGTGGCTAAATGCAGGAAATGCATATTTAGATAATCGGATAATTGAGTGTTGACTTGACTTGCCCTTGATTTGCTGCGTTTTTAGTGCAACATCAAGATCACATGCCATCTGTCTCTTTTTTTTAAATGAAGACATTGTGTGTTTTATAAAATAGATAATTCCTGGATGCTGACTCATCAATTTTGTTGCATTGCCTTTAGTAACTACTTAAATGAAGCATATTCATTTGAGAGATGTTAATGAAAGCAGTTTTTTTTCCGGCTTTGCCTATTTTAGAGAAAATTTTCCAACATATCAACAAACAAGAAAACATTGTCCTTTTGACATTTGGCATGTTTACTGTCTGTCTGTTTCTTTCTTTATTCATTAGGTTGAACTGTGTTATGCGGTTTTCACTGACCTCATTAGCATATTAACAACCTAATTAGCATGTCTTCTCTAAATGTCTTTAACTCAAGTTGGGATCAAACCCTCAGTCCAATGCATTCATGTAAAGGAGCTCTCAACTAAAGTAGAAGTGATCGCAGAACAGAGTTTAGAGTAGTGACCTTATCAAGTGTCAGTGCGCGGACTTCATCGTGACTGATGGTCCGTTATATAAACGGTATTTATGAGGCTCTGCCCACACTCTCCAGCAGGCTGTTCGAAACCGTTGAGTCTACAAGGAGCTAAATGAAAATTTACCGTTTGTTTATGTAGACTTCAACATCTTATATAGACTGCAATATCTTCTGTTTGAAGGTGGTTTGCTGGTAATCGTAGTGGATTCCAGTGTTCAGGTCGGTCTGCTTTGATGGTTTTACAGGGATTTTGGGCATTTGTCAGCTGGTCAAGATGGGAGATCAGCTAGTCAGCCCGTTAAGACCTGAAAAACACCTTAGACTGTTTTAAACAGGTATTTTTGACTGGGATATGACTACTGACTTCGGCATGTCAACAGTATTCCGCAATTTGACTCACCATGATGACTGACAGTGTGAATTACACTGTCACAAAAAGGTAATATTAAAGACACAACAGAAAAATCTGAAGAAAAAAAAAACGAGAGGGAGAGAGAGAGGGAGAGAGTGAGTGAGTGAGGGAGAGAGAGAATTGTAAATGGTAGAGAGTGTTTTGTTTTTTACTTAAAGGAGCCGTATGTAAGATTGTGGCCAAAACTGGTACTGCAATCACTTTCAAATTACTGACTCGAGATTGCCAGATAGGCTGCAGGATCCGATTCCGACACGTTTGTATCTGCAGCTGTGGTATCTAGAGCAGAGCTGGCAACCCGAATGCTGCAACACTACTGACTTTGTGATTGGTAGATCGGTGGAGGGTGGAGCATCAGACCAAAACACAACATGACAACATCAACATCAGTTGAGGGCTGCAACTTCACTTTTTAAATGACAATATCCTGGCCGGACTACTGTTGTCAGTGATATAAGTATTTGAAATTAACATGATTTCTTAATGTCTAGTGACATATCAGGGAAAATTTATGATTAATTGAGATAAATTTCTTACATTCAGCTCCTTTAAATATGTTGTTTAATATTAACAAGCGCTGTATTTTTTTTACTGGAATCAATACATTTTACAATAAAAAAAACTAAATTATAATAAGTGGCCTTCAAGACAAAAATATGATGCTACAAAACAAAAGTGTAACTTCAGTGTAAATTATTCAGTTAAAAACAGCAAAGATTTAATGTTCTCAAAGACTACTGAGATAAAACGCATAACCAAATAATTATAATCTTAATCATGTTGATGTATTTTCTAAATAATTATAACTATAAATCTGTGTGCTTAAAGTTGAAAGGATTTTTATGTTTGATTATTGTTATGTTTTTGTGACCATAAAGCCAAACATAAAAGGTAAAAGAACGCAGCAGAGATAAAGGGAGAAATCATGAACGCCGACTGTCAGCAAACAATAACATGACTTGTAAGCCAGAAAATGAAACCAGCATCAATAAATCAACAGTAAACATTCACGGGAAAAACTCCTTAATATGATCCTTAATGAGCCCTAAAATGATTGGGAAACTAAAGGCTCAGTAATGTCAGAGAGAGAGAGAGAGATGGATAGATAGATAGATAGATAGATAGATAGATAGATAGATAGATAGATAGATAGATAGATAGATAGATAGATAGATAGATAGATAGATAGATAGATAGATGGATTTATATGTTTATTGATGTGTGTTGTTTGTATATTTTATCAGGTTGTAGGAATGATTCATTTCTCAGAGTGCATTACCTACGTTTCATTTCGAGTTGCAGTTCAGTTATATTCTCTTCCTGTCAATCCAATGCAGATTCCAATTCAACTTCCCGTGCGACGTGGCCATTCCCATTCAAAATTCTCACTCGTGAAATCGAAAGCGAGTCTATTAGTGAAACAATAGCCCCGGTTTGTGCCGTGTCATTTCCTGATCCAGAGGCCAGAAGACAAACACTTGTTGGGTCAATCATAATGACACGGCGAGGGCATCAGGAAAATGTGCTTACAGCTCATTCACTGATGGAAGTATGTCTGTCCCTCAGTTTGGGGCGGACAGCCAACCGTCCTGCTCTCTCTCCGTCTCTCCCGCCAACAGCACTGGGAGAATGTGCCTCTTTAATGGGAAATGATGTCAGGCGCTCTCTCTGTGAGCTTGGCACCTCTCTTGGCAGTGCCCGCGCTGTGCCAACCCCGTGAATACCCAGAGGTCACTGGCTGGGTGTCATGGCAACGGGATAAAGTACCCGTCTGGCCCAGTCACTTCTCAGGGGGTCCGGACAGCCGAGAGGCACCACCTAAATCACACACTTTCTCACACAATAATTTCACACAGTGCTGAACAGGAAAACGGATTTTCAACTTTAACTATAAATGAAAGTCTAACGCTTGTACTTGGCTTTGTCTTGCGTGTTTGCATCTGTGTTTTTTGCTCCAGCGTCGTGAATTTTTTATAGCCGCCAGCTGTTTTAAATGCCAATGCGTGCGTGTTTATGCATTTGTCAGTGTGATTGATTTCCTGTGAGCCGATTTCTGTTGCCTAGCTTTAGGAGTTGTGGACCGATCCGTCATCAGACCCTGATAGCGCACGTACGTCACTGATACGGCTATTCGTTTTCATCTGGAAGATACAATTATTACAATGTAAGACACGGCTGAAACATCCATGTTAGACGTTTGAAGGGCATCCAGCAGATGTTGGAGCTGTTTGTCGTTTGGTGACGCCAGTTGTACTGATATTAAACGCATAAGCTCGTGTGAAAGAGAGAAAATTGGGCTACGTTCAAACTGCAGGTAAATGTGGCCCAAATCCAAATCCGTTTTTTTTTTTTTTTATAATTCCAAAATGGAATTTGATCTTTTCGATTCTGATTTGTGCCACTTCCATATGTGGTCCTAAATCCGATATAGGTCTGATGTTTTGCAATGCGACCAGTCCGAATAGTCATTTCGAAATATACGTCACTCTAGATTGACATTTGTCACAATTCTGTGCTCATGAGAGTCGCTTCAAAGATTTTAATATACCCGACGTTATTCAGACATTTGCGAAAGGTAGTCAGTGAAGGACAGTTTTGTGTCAGAACTCATAAGTATTACAGTGACAGCTCTATACAAGCAAAACATGAGGACTTGTATTATAAGTTAGTTTAAAAACTCTGCTCTGCTGTTCATCCTCATCTTTTTATACATATATATATTATAAATAAACACTATAAATAAACACGTAATCACTAGGGCTGCCCCTGACTAAAGATTTTTCTTGTCGACTAGTAGTCGTTCATTTTATCCATTAGTCGACTAATTGCACGTTTATATTAATTCAATTACTTCTATATTAAGGAGAATACTAAACCATAATGAGAGATTAATATAGGCTATTTAGGCGTAATAGCCTATTCCGCGCTCAAACGCACGCTTAAAACTTGCAGCAAAGCACCGCAAAAAGTAATGTTGATGAATGTGTCAGAAAAAATACAAAGGAGACATTTTAATTATTTATTAATAAACTAAAGCTTTCTGCGTCAGTGTCGGCTGCAAAGATTAAGTTGACGATGCTAAATGTCATGAACATTTAGTTATTTTGATCTTAGTTTAATTTTCATGGACTTTTACTTTTTGTTTATTGTTATTGTTTAGTTTCCCGCCACTTAATAGTTACTATGGAGATTCATTATTGAATGGTACTGATGGTTTCGCTTGCTTATCTTGTTTTGTATTACCTTCTGAGTGCATTATTAGAGATGTTATACCTGATCTCCATCTTCATCATGTGTTCCTTGCCAATGCAGGTGTAGAGTTACATTCAAGCTATTTTAAGGCATGAAGAAATTTGTTTTCAAGAAAAAAACATTAAATATGTTATTTTGGTGATCAAAGATGAGTTTTAAGGGATAAAATTATTGACTACAGGGGGACTTTAATTATGAATTAATTATCACAAGGACAAGTTAAAGATCTCACAGACTGCGTAACTTCGCCTCAATTTTTTTATTTGTCTGCAACTAACTGACTAATACAATTTTGGTCGACTAAGCTTCTTCAAGTTGACTTAACATTTGCCTCAATAAACTTCTAATTCCTGCTTATTAATAGTTAGTAAGGTAGTTGTTAAGTTTAGGTAGCCTATTGGGTAGGATTGAGGGGTGTAGAATATGGTAATGCAGAATAAGGCATTAATATGTGCTTTATAGGTTCTAATAAACAGCCAAAATCCTAGTAATATCTTATGCATGATAATAAGCAACTAGTTAATAGTGAGAATTGGGCCCTAAAGTGTTACTTTTTACAGCCATGCCGTTCCCTTTCAAAGCTTAAGTCACGTTGTGACTATTTATATCTCAAAACAAGTCTAAATATTATGGTCGTTAGTTTTAAACTATTAATATTGCATATTCTGTTAAAATTAAAAATAAAACATTTACAAATCTGTCCTGCATATCAATTAATGGACACATAAACCAATGACATAAAAATGACAAATTGGTTGTAAAAAATAAGTTTTGGTCAGTAAATGTCGGTTCAGATAGCTGGAAAAGTTTGTGTTTGAGGGAGAAAGATAACAGGAATGGGTAAAGCTGTGGCTGAGATCTTTAGAAAACATGAGGAATTGCCTGGAAATTGGAACAAACAGCCAGAAGCACTTTTCAGTAGTGCGCACACAGCTAATCCATTCAGCACAGCGCCTTTAAGTGTGTGTGTCTGTGTGTGTGTGTGTGACTGTGATAAGAACTGCTGGTCACTTCTCACTCCCACTCATCTGAGAGCTTTTGCACATGTGTGAGTTTGTCTGGAACAGAGAGAAAGAGAGATTTCACATGTACTTGTTCTAGTAAATGAATTGCTGTGTGTGTGTGTGTGTGTGTGTGTGTGTGTGTGTGTGTGTGTGTGTGTGTGTGTGTGTTTTATTCTATGTGATTTATTCATTTCCTCAGTTAGCCAAACGCAGAATCCAAATGTTCATCTATTTGTCTGTCTATCTCTATCCATCTATCTATCTTTCTATGTATCGTTATTTTTGCTCAAACATGTCACATTTTGAACATCATATGTGTTTTGCATGTAATATGTCATTACTCACTTAACCATGTGTGCGACCCTTTGTTTAAAAGTATTTTGGATCAAAATATTCCATGGAGCTACATAAGAGTGTCTGTTTGTGCGGGGTTTTATTAAATAAAGATGCAGATCAACTTCCAGGCCATCAATTAACCTCCATTTAAATGTCTAAATTTAAATTTAGAATCGAACTTCAAAAGAAAACCGCAGTCGGCCTGCAAATAGAGGCTCTCAAACAGCGAGGAATGAAAGTGCTTTGGAGGTAGCAACTGTTTATACAAATGAACAGCAAGCAAAGCGTTGATCACAAAGGAACGCTTGAAGGTCATTACTCATGCCAAAGGCTGTGTCGCAATAAGAACAAGCTGTAGGACACTTTTTTCATTTAGTTTGTTGAAGTGCCAAGAGTTAGTGTATGTTTGTTTTCCGAATGAATGAAAGCTGGAAGAGCGAAATTCTCTTTCAGAACGGATTCAGTTCCTGACAAATAACGTGAGGCGCTCATCACATGTTTATAACAGCGTTCCGCTTGGCTTGAATGACCGACCTCACAGGTTTAGACTGATGACATGCTGGCAGAATGAAAGGTGTTTACATGAGCCGGTCAGCGGGCCAGAGGCCGGGCACACGACAGGCCTTCACCTGTGTGACTGTGGTTAGGCCATGAGATGTCATGCTTGTTTTGTAGGAAGGGAGTTAGTATGTATGATTGGTGTTTGATGAAGTGAATGTGTGTCGATGTGCGTTTTGGATGGGTGGTATACTATAGGCTATTGAGGTGTGTGTGTGTGTGTGTATATATATATATATATATATATATTGTATATATCTTTAAGCACACATTTGTGTGGAAGGAAATGCAGATTAACCATCTAAATAAATTTTTACATGTACTGATGAATATATTCATGTATTTTTACATTATGTGCTGTGAGAGATGCTTATTTTCCGAGTGCCGGTGTGTGTTTGTGTGTGTCCCAGACTGATAGCAGACGCCACGGAGCGAGGTTGCATTACCCATGATCCCGCTGTGTGGCCACCCCCCAGGGCATTCTGGTCTTGTTATGCTGGTGACACAGTGCAGGGGTCTTATCGACAACTATCCACACACATACACACACTTTTCACCAGCCTGTTACCGCTGTGCACTCAATCTAAAGTTGCCACTGACATCTTGATAGTGATTTTTCCTATGATTTACAATGTGCATTGACAGACTTACTTTATTTTGTATTATACTGTATATAATTGTGCCTCTTCATCTCACATGAACAGTTTGTGTTCTCACATCTCACATCGTTAACGTTTGTGATTAGTCAGGTTTTGTAGAGTTCTCTGAGCCTCTAAGAAATTAACAGCTAGCTTTGGGTTTTAGCCCAGAAGGAGGTTTTACTTCCACACTCATTTTTTTGAGGGGAAATCATCAGAATTCTCTGGAGTCATTTTAAATATGGTAAAATGTGTTAAATGGAGCTGAAAATAAATCATCATATTAGCCAAATAATTAATAAACGCACCCGCAAGGGGTGGAAGACAGACTTTGAAACTTTAGCTTTAGCAATAATGATTAGCTAGCGCAACGTTTTTTTTTTTTTCTTGTGTTGTTGTAACACAAGTGATGACAAATTTGAGGTGTCGAGCGCAATAAATGAAAATGCAAGGAAAAACACAATGGGTCTCAATGTAAATGTAGTTGAGATGTGATGTTTTTATCGTACATTGCTGCTAATGAAAAACAGCTAAATAATTCTGTTGTCATAGGAACAACAATATAGCACTGGCCATTAATATGTATTCTGCATATATAAATAACATTTTCTCAATTCATCCACCATTAGCAGGTGTAGCTAAACGCTATTTTTGTGCCATGTGTGGGCCTATGATTTTACGTGT
The DNA here is from genome assembly GCA_031834385.1 of Semotilus atromaculatus. NCBI lineage: Eukaryota > Metazoa > Chordata > Actinopteri > Cypriniformes > Leuciscidae > Semotilus > Semotilus atromaculatus. Next base: position 23,933,442 of record JAULUF010000015.1, read on the forward strand.
GTGTGTGTGTGTGTGTGTGTGTGTGTGTGTGTGTGTGTCTTCATATAGGACAGATGTTATGAAGCTAAGTGGATGTTCGCGTGGGCTAGCGTGTATCCCTCAGAATGGATGGTGTAGGTGTTTGCTTGTATCCAGTGTGTGTGTGTGTGTGTGTGTGTGTGTGTGTGTCAGCTCTCTGTGTGTGATGGATCTGTGTGTGTGTTGCAGAGTGTGCAGTAGAGAGATTAGCATACCGCTCGTCTCAGCGCACTCCTCTGCTCAAAGTGGATAATGGTTTGGGGAAATGCCTTTTGTCGTTTTTTTTTCCTTGCGTTTTCTTCTCGTCTTTCGAGGCAGCGGTGTTGAGTAAGCCTCGGTGTATAAATAGGCCCATATGTGCCTGCTGGTGCTGTATGCCAGGTAACCCTCTGTGCCAACTTAAACGGTCCACACACAAATACACACACACTGGGATAGAGTCACGTCAAACAGACACAAACCTGTCCCAAACTATTTTAACATGTTCATTTAGTGCAAGTATTGACTGTAAAAATGTAAAAAAGTTAATGCATTTATTCATGCCATTTAGCCCATAAACAAACTTATTTATATGCATTAGCCTATCTTACTTAACACAAACACACACACACACATATACACATATATATTTACACACACACACGCATATGTATATGTATAAAGCAAATATGCATAAGTATTTTTAAAATATAGTTATTATTTAGCATGTTTTTACATGTTTGGAGCAATTAAATTTATCTTCTCTTCAAAAAATATGTATTATTTGTGATTTAATTTGATAATTTTTTAACCGATTGACATCCTAGCAAAAGCTCAGATTTATTTATTTTTTTCAAACATGCTCTTAACTTTTTTTAATACTATTGTAATACCATGTTTTTTGGACATGTACCACAGAATACCACGATATTCTTTGAATTACGTTGGAGTCCTTTGTAAATACCATTGTATGCAAATATGATAATCATTTAGTATCATGGTATCAAAGCACCATATTATTACCATCTGTACATAACTTTACCATAGTATGTGGGTTAATTTTCTCTGTCCATATAAGGGTAGGAAAACCAGCGCACATTCCAGTCTTCAGGAGAAGAATGGACATTGGTTGTCACACGGTGCCAGGATTTGTGTATGTGCTTGTGCAAATGTGAGTGTTTATTTCTCATTGTGTTTTTCAGTGTAGATTTGCATTTGTCTGAAATGAATTTCCTGCATTCAATATCTAATGGGCGCACGACCAAGACTCTACTGCAGGAGTCTCACACCATCTTGAACTACACACTCAGAAACCACACACTCATTAAGAGCTCTACCTGGACCTGGCACATATCTGTAGGCATTTTTCTGCTACTGCTAAGTTCCACTCCAGATGTGCCCATGTAATTACCACCTCAGAAACAGCTGTGTGGGTGTGTGTGTATGTGTGTGTGTGTGTGTGTGTGTGTGTGTGTGTACCAGTGAGTTTGATTACTTGCTCAGGTTGAAACAGGAAAATGAATTCCTGGCACTACTGTTACGCCAATTCAGCATTGTGGAAAAGGGCCTTTCAGAGACTATTTATATGTGCTTGCTTTGCTTTGTGTGTGTGTGTGTGTGTGTGTGTGTGTTCCCTCTTTCTCGGCATATGCGGACATGTAGGAAGTGGAGATTGCTTTAGGATTGCATTGGACGAACAGCTTTGCATTTTAAAAATGCCACAGTGATGTGAATCCATTTCAGTATAATCCATATGTATCATATTACTATGCATTTCCATATTTTAACAGATGAAAGTGTGAAATATCACAGCATCATCACTCTGCTCCGTTAAAACAATATGCCTCAGTTTCCATAGGAGTTTGCAAATACAACGCATATAGAGCCTGGCATATGATGTCATGCTTCAATGGGAGTCTATGGAATTTACCTGTACTATTGATTCTAATAGAGAAAACATTGGTGTTGATTGGACGATAGGCTCTGAAAATCTCATTGAGGTTTCTTACCTGTATGCTGTGCTTCACTTCATAAGTTAAATTTGCTTGGGAAAAATAATCTGATTATAAGGGAAATTGGGCTTTCAATCAATAGACACATATTATCTTTATGATGATTGGCTGACCTCTTAAATGGGCGGGACTTAGTAACAGGCAGCCAATAACTGATACAACGATGTACATGATTGAATTCTAATTTAGTTTTTCTTTTATAATCTTATTTTTTGTTGTGAGCATTATTAAATATATTATACAATGCCTTTATTAAACAAAATACTTTGGGAAGTTGGCAAAAATGTAAATGGCATTTTGCTGTTTTTACTATTTATTATGCATGCAGCTTTTATGAGCTCATATTAAGGCGATTACTTTATTAAATATTTGCACTTTTTAAAAAGGCAAAAATGGAATAAAGATGGTTAAAAACATTTAAAAAATGTGTGGTGACCAGTTGCATGACCTAAAACAGAATTTTTTCCATTCTTAACCCAAAATCTTGTGTAAACCGATCATGATTTTTCATGGCAGATTCCGATACCAGTTTCTTTTTTTTTTCTTTAAGCAAATTTGTTTGTTTATTTGGTCTGTCGCAGGCCAAACTGGCCTTTTCAGTATACAAATAAAAATGCTACACACTTGATTAAATTGCATAATTTTGAGATTTAATGGAAAAACAGAAAGATCTGAGTTTAGCTTTGTGAAATGATGCTACACAAAACATACCTGCACAAAATAAAAACAGTAGACGGACTGAATGAAAATGCTAATTCACTCTCTGTCAGTAGATGCCGCTTATACTAACTCTACTTTAATAGGCATCATACAGAGGAAAAATAATGTCATTGAAACTTTCTGAAGACAGTAAACTCCTATCAGATGTACATTCGTATTAGAGCTGCATGATCAATCGTTAAAAGATCTCAATCTCGATTCAAACACCCATGTGATCTCATTCCTGAACAACAACGATTTCGCCTGTGTCTATTAAACCTTTGACAAAATCACACCGGAACATTAAAATCAGCCGAGCAGTTGTCGTTTATAAGTATGAAACGGATTTCCAACCACACAGTATTGTTATTTCTATGTTACAAATATTCATACACTGAACAAAATTATAAACGCGACACTTTTGTTTTTGCTCCCATTTTTCATGAGCTGAACTCAAATATCTAAGACTTTTTCTATGTACACAAAAGGCCTATTTCTCTCAAATGTTGTTCACAAATCTGTCTAAATCGGTGTTAGTGAGCACTTCTCCTTTGCCGAGATAATCCATCCACCACAGGTGTGGCATATAAAGATGCTGATTAGACAAGCATGATTATTGCACAGGTGTGCCTTAGGCTGGCCACAATAAAAGGCCACTCTAGAATGTGCTGGACTGTGTTAACGTCCTGTTTACTGACTTTGTATTATTTTGACCAGTTGGCGATCGTGTTTTGAGCAAAAACTGTTCCGATTGATGGCCGGTGACGGTGTTATGTTGAAGTTTGTTCCCCCTATGTTTCTTATGGACTTTCTAACCCTAAACCTGACCCTAATCCTAACCGTACCAGTACCTAAGGGGAAACATAGGGGGAATAGGGGGGACAAACTTCGACGTAAGACCGGTTGACCAATGCATATGTAAAATCTTCATTACATGTCAACTACCCAAAGAGTTTTGAGCTTAGCAATTTGTTTATTTGGGAAGTTAACTTTTGCTAGCCATTTGCTAGATGCTTGGCGGCTTTGAAAGTGACATTGCATACTCTAAATAATGCATATAAAAACACTTTTTGCTATTGATAACTCAAATATGTGCTTTCCCATGTAGGTGAAAACTAGTTTTATAAAGCAGCTGCTGGCTGTCCAAACAAATCAGCTTCCCAAGAGCATAATGCAGTGTGATCAATCCACTGATACGAACCTGTGTGTGAGTGTGTGCTGTTTTCCTCCTTGGCATCAAAGAGAGAGCATTGATTTCCCATCATGCATTATTCACAAAAATGCAAATCAGCTAAAACCAAAAAGAACCTCCCCAAAGCTTTTTTTTTTAAATTAAATATGCAAGAATCCCTAGGCGGAATTGCCATGGAAACCACGATTATGTCACAATCTCAGAGTTCCAGTAGACTAAAATTGTCATTTTCACTACGCTCTTATTAGGTCCCTACATTTATTATGCAGTTTGTATGTGCGCTAATTGAAATCTCTATCCTTAGATACCTTCAGTAGCCCGATGCTCTCCACCCCCCAACGGGCGATGTTCGTGATTGGGCAACTCGACAGCCTTGGGAATCAATTGATCCATTTTTAATGAGCCGAACTGGGCAAGAGGGCGCCAAATATCTTCTCTCTGCCTTGAGGGGTGAGAAAGAATAACGGATGAGCTCGTTGTATGGTAAAAACATTCAGATGTTTTTATGCTGCATTGTACCACGACCATACGGGTAGTTGCGTAAATTCAGCTGCCACAGACCTCCCAAGAGTCCAATGTGATGCTGTAGACCTGCATTTCACCTCATATATTTCAGTGTACGTCTGCAGAACTCAATACCAAGGCTACACAGGAGACATAGATTCCTGATAAGAAACTATTACCTTTTAACTCATCATTTTAGAAGGATTTCTGAAAGATCACGTGACACTGAAGACTGAGAGTAATAATGCTGACTATTCAGCTTTACTATCACAGGAATAAATTACATTTTAAAATATATTAAAATAGAAGAGTTTTTTTTATTGTAATATTTCACATTTTTACCATATTTTTAATCAAATGACTTTAGCTTTGTTGAGCATAATATACGTTTCCCCCCCACCTTAATGGTAAAAAATAAAAATCATAATTATTTAAAAGTTTTGACTGGTAGACAGTGTATATGTGGTGAAAACTCGGATAAGAATAAATAGACCTGTATGGTATATTTGTGACGCATGCTAGCTGAGAGATTTGTAAAGGCTGTGCGTAGCATCTCATAATCACACATAAATGCCTTTTGATTGTCAATAAGAGCTCTTATTTGCTAAACTGTATTTAAAATAGATTTTTAATACAAAGATATGCAAGGTTACGCTTCTCTTCAAGCGTTTGACAGCCTAGGTCAACGCTAACAGCATCCTTTCCGACACCTGTGTGTATTCAATGCTGTTTACTCGTTTTTGTCGGTTGCCTAGAGCACATTGGTCTGTAAATGTAGCTAGGGGAAAGGTGACGGTACAACTAGTTCTGTTAGCTTTTATATCTCACAAATATTCGTTTAGGACATTAAACCTTTGTCAGCCACATATCTGGTTGATTTTGAGGATTTCAGACAGTGAGAATTACATGCTGTGGTGTAGCATCAAACACATTTACTTAGCTATCTAATATTAGCATCATCACTTAGCATCATAAGTGCTGTTTTCATTGGGGAAAATGTGTTTGTGTGCTGCAGAGAAGTGAATTTGTGTTCACGCTGGCGCTTTCTCATCTTTATCTTTTTTGAGTCACTGAACAACTTATCAGTGTAGATCAGGCCTTCTGACTGTGGGTTTTTGGATTGGAGAGTGCATGCAATCTGTGTGAAGGGCTCCTGTGGGACTGAATGTAGGATTTGTGCTGTATTTATGCTGATATGTGTGTTTGGATTGTGATTGTGAGTAACTAAAGATGGCCGAAGAGTGTGTGTGTGTGTGTGTGTGTGTGTGTATTAGCATTTGAATGGTCTCGGGGTCATTGAGATGCAGTTGCTATTGACAGCCAGATGCTTAACATGACTGGTCACTGGAGTCGGAGCCAGGGAAGAGTGTGTGTGAGTTCCCCAGAATGTCACCTTTAGGTTTGTACGTTTGTTCGTTCATTCAGATAACATAAATACATTTTTGTTTATTTAATTTTTTTGTTTATATTTTAGTATATATTAGGGCTGTCAAATCAATTAATTGTGATTAATCACATTCAACATAAGTATATATATTAATTTATATATATATACACACACACACACATTCTAAAAACAAAAACTTTTAGATGAATGCATACATACAACTGCACACAAGGACGCAAATGTGCAAGTGACCTTGACGTGTTTGTCTGAATGTGCATCTGTGATTTTGATCGCGATGCCGGCTAAACATCTTGATGTCTGTCAGCCATCACTGTCCATCGGCCCAACCCTAATAATGATAGGTTCATGGCTTTGAATCTTTGAGGGAAGATACCAGAATTTTGCTATTATGAAACTAGTATTTTATTATTTATTTTGATCAGTTTTTATTGCATATTTCAAGCCCTACTGTGTGTGTGTGAGAGAGAATGAGAGGCAAAAAATCGTCCCGGGTTACGTATGTAACCCTAGTTCCCTGAAGGAACGAGACGCTGCGTGAAAACGCTGCGGGAACGCTTCTAGCGTTGTGCGTCTTGAAGCATAGTATGGAATCAGCCAAAGGCGAGACGGAACGTCACGAGTGACGTCATCGACCAGGAAACTATAAAGCACACCCATGAACACAATGGCGACAGCTTCTGGAAAAGTCTGAAGCAAGTCGATCAAGGGAATGCTGGGAGTATGGCAACGACACGCAGCGTCTCGTTCCTTCAGGGAACTAGGGTTACATACGTAACCCGGGACGTTCCCTATCAGGAACATCGAGCTGCGTGAAAACGCTGCGGGAACGCTAATACCCACGTCGCCATAAGAGCAAGTGACCGACTGTGTGAATCACGGATTAAATTCAGCCGAAAGCACCTGCGCCCCAGGGGTGGAGCTAAGGTCTAGGTCATAAAACCTGACGAAAGTATGCGGTGAGGACCAGCCTGCCGCATCACACACGTCATGAAGAGAAACTCCTGACAATAAGGCTTTGGAAGCCGCCATACTCCTGGTAGAGTGAGCTCGGACAGTCAAAGGTGAAGGCTGACCAGCCGACTCATAAGCAAGTGAGATGGCCTCGACCACCCACTTGCTCATCCTCTGCTTAGACACTGGAGACCCCTTTTTAGGTGGTCCAAAACAAACAAACAACTGTTCTGATTTCCTCCACAGGGCAGCTCTGTGGACATAAGTATCTAGAGCCCGGACAGGGCAGAGCAGATTAAGTTTTTCCTGATCTGACGATGTAAAAGGAGGAGGACAGAAGGCCTGCAGAACTATAGGTCTGGCCACATTGGTAGGGACCTTAGGGACATAACCTGGCCTGGGGTGGAGAAAAGCCTTCACCATCCCAGGCGCAAATTCCAAACACGAAGGAGCAACCGAGAGAGCCTGAATATCTCCGATTCTCTTAAGAGAAGAAATGGCAAGGAGAAAAATAGTCTTTAAAGTAACAAACTTTTCAGAAACTTCTTCAATAGGCTCAAAAGGAGCTAGGGAAAGACCTTCTAGAACGATGGCCAAGTCCCACGCTGGCACCCTCGTGCGGACTACAGGCCTCAGCCTCAAAGTACCACGGAGGAAACGAGTTATAAACGGGTGTCTCCCCACAGAGACTCCACTGAAAGGGACATGGTAAGCAGCAAGTGCCGCCACATACACCTTTAGTGTGGAGGGGGATAACCCTGAGGAGAAACGCTCCTGCAGGAACTCCAGCACTGCACCCACTGGGCAGTTAACTGGGTCCAACAGGTGTTCTCCACACCAAGAAGTGAAGAGCCTCCACTTCAAGGCGTATAACTTCCTCGTGGAAGGAGCTCTGGAGTGAAGGATGGTCTCAACAACCTCGGTTGAGAGACCAGCACCTACGAGCTGGGCCCCCTCAGAGGCCAAGCCCATAGCTTCCACAACTCTGGGCGGGGGTGATAAATCAACCCGCTCGCCTGAGAGAGAAGGTCCCTCCTGATCGGAATCTCCAGAGGAGAACCGTCTAGGAGAGATATAAGGTCCGCAAACCAAACTCGGGCCGGCCAGTACGGGGCTACCAATAGTAGACTGACCCCGTCCCGGCGAACCCTCTCCAGAACTCCTGGGAGCAGAGCAATCGGGGGAAAGGCGTACAGGCGTGACCTCGGCCACACCTGTACCATAGCATCCAACCCCAGAGGGGCTGGATAACTGAGAGAGAACCACAGTGGACAGTGTGATGTCTCCCTGGACGCAAATAGGTCCACCTCGGCGCGACCGTACTGCATCCACAGGAGCTCCACCACCTCGGGGTGGAGTCTCCATTCCCCGGGCCTCGGCCCCTGCCTCGACAGGATGTCCGCTCCCTGATTTAGATACCCCGGAAGATAAATCGCCCTCAATGAAAGGAACTTCCCCTGGGTCCATAGAAGGATCTGGCGAGCCAGATTGTATAACGGGCGAGAGCGCAGACCCCCCTGATGGTTTATGTAAGAGACCACCGATGTATTGTCGGACCGGACAAGAACATGATGACCTCTCAGGTCTGGTAGGAAGTGTTTCAGAGCCTGAAACACAGCCAACATCTCTAGACAATTTATATGCCATAATCGATGATGGTCCTGCCACAGACCCTGGGCTGGGCGACCACTCATGATCGCCCTCCAGCCTGTGAGGGAAGCATCTGTCGTTAGGGTTACACGACGACAAAGAGCTCCCAGCACAGGTCCCTGGGACAGAAAACAAGGATCCCTCCACATGACCAGAGCACGTAGGCAGCGCCACGTAACTTTGATCGTGCGGAGGGGGTTTCCCCTCAGGGAGAACCCCTTGGTTCTGAGCCACCACTGTAATGGTCTCATGTACAACAGGCCGCAGGGAATAACATTGGACACTGCTGCCATCAGACCCAGCAGTCTCTGGAACTGCTTCACAGTGAGCAACTGGCCTAGCTTTACTCGTTTTACGGCTGAGAGAATTGAAGTGATGCGGGCCGGCGACAGGCACGCCCGCATTGCTACTGAATCCCAAAATGCCCCCAGAAAAGATGTCTTCTGTGATGGAGATAGAACACTCTTCTTGGCATTCAGCCTCAACCCCAGTTTCTTTATGTGCGCGAGGACGACATCTCGATGCCGAACCGCTTGTTGTTGCGATTGAGCTAGAATCACCCAATCGTCTATGTAGTTCAATATACGAATGCCCTGGAGTCGCAGTGGAACTATATAGCGCTGCATCCATGCATTTCGTGAACGTGCGGGGAGATAGAGCTAGACCGAATGGAAGAACACGATATTGGTACGCTTCGCCCCCGAAAGCGAACCTCAGGAACTTCCTGTGTTGCGGAAGGATGGAAATGTGGAAGTATGCGTCCTTAGATCTATCGTGACAAACCAGTCCTCTGACCTGATTTGTGACACGATTTGCTTTAGCGTGAGCATCTTGAACTTGAGCTTGGCTACAGCACGGTTTAATAGGCGCAGATCTAAAATTGGACGCAACCCCCCATCCTTCTTTGGAACGATGAAATATCGGCTGTAATAACCTGACTCCTTGCTGGGAGGAGGAACCCGTTCTATAGCCTCCTTTTGAAGGAGTGTTTTCACCTCTTGTTCCAATACCAGAGCCTGCTCGGGGCCCACCACGGTGGGCAGGACCCCGTTGAATCGAGGAGGAGGAGATCTGAACTGAATGGCATAACCCCTCTCTATCGACTGCAGAACCCACTGAGATACTTTTGGAAGACTTTTCCACTCTGCCAGAAAATCTACTAAGGGTACCAGCCTCTCGAGGCTGGCCTCTGGAATATTTTGAGCAGCAGACACAGCGCCCTGTAACAGCGCACCGGCAGGGAACAACTGGTCTAACTGCCCTAAGCCCCTCCTCAGAGGGGGCGAGCGTCCCTCAGGAAAACACTCGCTGGGCCCGTCTACGCCCCGTCTTAAAGGCGGGGTTGGCAGAAGGGACCCCTGAGGGCACCGTGAGAGGACGGGCACCGTCTGATGCGGTGAACACCTTTCTCTCACGGTAGGGACCACCCTCAGCATCCTGACGCCAGCGGCGTCAGGACTTCTTAGACGAAGCCTTCTTGGCCATAATGACTGTCCTCAGATCAGTCTTATGGCCAGAAGACCTCGGTTGAGAGTGTCACGCCTGGTCCCACTGCAGGGGGAGCACAAGACGCGACACTCTGTAGAGGGAGCGAGCGTCCCTCGGGAAGCGCTCGCTGGGCCCGTCTACGCCCCGACGCGAAGGCGGGGTTGGCAGAAGGGACCCCTGAGGGCACCGTGAGAGAATGGGCACCGTCAGATGCAGTGAACACCTTTCTCTCACGGTGGGGACCACCCTCAGCATCCTGACACCGGTGGTGTCAGAACTACTTTATTTATTTATTTATTTATTTTTTAGATGAAGCCACTTGGCTATAATGACTGTCCTCAGATCAGTTTAACCCCCGAAAACTTCATCTGAGAGTGTCGCGTCTGGTTCCACTATTTTGCAGGGGAGCACAAGACGCGACGCTCTGATTTTATTGCGCCCATGCGAGGAGCTTATCGACAGTCAGGACTGACCCGCCCATCAGTCCCTGTCTTTAAACGCCGGTGCCTTAAAAGACGAATTCGTTTCAGCGGAGAGATGGCAGTAGGCATCTCTCCAGCTTTTCTAGGCATCGCCTCATAACCGTAAATAAGCCTCAGCAGTATTAAAATATTTTTTGTAGAGATCTGATGGCTAAAAATACAGTATGAAATCGTTTTCTTCCAGGACTTCGACACCTCGGTGTGGAGATCCGGAAAAATGGTAGGCACCTTCGTGGAGGTTGCACTCGGGAAGGCAAACATAGTTTATACAATATATTTTTATATAAAAAACTCCTGCCAAACTGCTGACCACTCAATGTTTAATTTTTCTACAGCATGAGTTAGCACCTCCATAAGCTCCTCATTTATTTCTGTTCAGGGGAATGAGTCCTCATAATCCCCTTATTTTATAATAATTTATGTAATATTATTATTATTATATTTTTAATAGCAACAACATTCAGCTCCTCAGAACTGGATAGTTGCAATATTAATGCCACAGCCTGGGCAGAAGAAACCGCAGAGCGTGCTTCCAACCCTAAACTGAGGCACTGAATCTAACAGTTAAAGGCTGAGATAGGGCGAGGCCCGTCTCAAACCCCGCTGTCAGATTCACCCGCGATCCCCACGACACGCGCCGCCGCGCTGCCTCGACAGACGCGGGACCCGAGCCGCGGGGAGCGCGAGCCGAACCACTCTCCTCAAAGAGTGATCGGCGGGAGCAGAGCGTTCTTTGGAAAACGCTCGCAATGCTCACAATCAGCCCCCTCGAGAGCTGACCGGGCATGCTGTACTCCCAAACAAACAACACACAGATCGTGTAAATCCCCACCCGTGAAATAACGAGTACAGGGGGGAACACACACTTTCTGTAATGCTGCTCGCTTAGATATGTGAATACATATATATAGCCTTTTTTTTTTTTTTTTAAGTGAAAAACTCCTGCCTAGCAATCACTAAAGACAGACAAAAACACTGGGACAGATTCACACACAAATCGCTTGCTGAAGACAACAGAAGCTGTCGCCATTGTGTTCATGGGTGTGCTTTATAGTTTCCTGGTCGATGACGTCACTCGTGACGTTCCGTCTCGCCTTTGGCTGATTCCATACTATGCTTCAAGACGCACAACGCTAGAAGCGTTCCCGCAGCGTTTTCACGCAGCTCGATGTTCCTGATAGGGAACAACTGAGAAACAGACAGTGGAGAGAGAGTTATGAGGCGTTATTAAATGTTTAATAATCATTATTATTGCACTGTGAAGCTCATATTTCCTGCTAGGGGACTATGAGCCGACGGCAGATAACAGCGAGTGTCCATGCGTGTGTGTTTCTGAGTGTCAGGATGACTGAGATAAGTGTGTGTTGTGATTTAAGATGCCCCTGCCATTTCAGACTGTCGGCACTAAAGATTTATTGCTAATTAGGTTAGAGAGCACTTGACCTGTCAGGTGTGTGTGTGTGTGTGTGTGTGTGTGCGCTCTTTTGTAGATTGAATTGGATTTCTTTGTTCGCCTGACATTCGACATTCTCTCATCAGACTACATGAGACAATCTGCCACACACACACACACACACACACACACACACACACACACACACACACACACACACACGCACACACACACACGCACACAAACACATGCACCTATGTTCATGAGGACGTCCCTTTGACATTTTCAGAAATGTGGCTTTCACTGGTGTAGCAGAACATGACTAACAAAGAAGGACCAAATAGTACCAAACCATGTTTTTGATCATTAACCATGAAAATACCATAAAATTATGGAGTTCAATGTGGATATCATAGTGCCTAAACCAAAAAATATATATACTATTTAGTTTTCAGGAAGTTTTACTTTTAGTTGTTTTATTTTTAGTTATTTTTGTATTTCAACTTGTAATAATCCTGAATGGGATGAATATAGAAAAACATGGGGGTGAGGACATTTGACTTTTTGGCATAAAAAAACCAAAACACCTATCAACCATTCATGTACAAATACTAATTACATTTGCATTTTTGCATCAGAAAATTTACAAATCTCCTCAAATCTAGTAAAATCAACACAAAACGTGGACATGCATTACCGGCCGTCTCAGGTCTCTGTGCTTGTGTGCGTTGAATAAAGCTCATAATTATGTTTCTAAATTTACATCAGTAATAACACAGAACTCAGAGCAGCTTCAGGCTGGAATGCTGCTGGCCACAAGCTCGACCACAACACACACACACACACACACACACACAAATGCTGTGTATATTATGTCTTTCTCCAGAGGGAGTTCCAATACCTCGCTTTTTCTTTGTCCTTTCTCATCTCTCACTTTATCAAACCTGATCATTTTTCCTCCTCCACCCCCTCATCCTTTATTTTCCCTTCCTCACGTACACACACACACACCGTTTCTTTTCCTTATGGTGTGGCTCCTTTTCATTTGCCTGTAAGGTGTCAACGGTTCCCTGACTCCATAAATAAAAGATTCATCACTCAAAAGCTAACAGCGCAACAGTCTCTCTCCCTCTTTTGCTGTTTTTCTGATTCTTTTCCACTCACTTTTTGTTACCTAGCACTCACAAATATTACACGGAGAGTAACACAATCTCTATAGACTGACCCTGCATTTGTGTTTGCACACATGTTGAAGAGTTTGACATTGACTAGCTGCAGCTGCTGTGCGTTTCAAAGCGTGTGTGTGTGTGTGCGCGCACACTAGTGTGTAAGAACAGTAATAGTCGGGTCTGCTCCTCTCGTTTATTTTACAGCGCCGTCCGTCCTCTCGTTCAGCTCTTTGACGGTTCTCACACAGTGTTCTACTGTTCTCCTCTGTTCTGGCGCTCTGCCCTCGTAGACAGGAACTCAACCGTCACACTTCTAATGTTCTTTCAACCAACGGTTTTTACACTTCCACTGTGTGTGTTATTTAAAGAAACGGTTGTATTTTTAAAACCTCTGATATATACACTCAACGGGTGTTTTCAATGGGGTTTTTCTGCCAGAGAGTTGAGCTTTTATTGGACTGAGAGCGAAATAAATATTCCTGCTTGAAAAGACTGTGCGTATTTCAGAATGAAACATGATATTCAATGCGAAAAAACTATTGGAAGTAAATATTAGAGTTTGGTGACATCATTTTAGAGGCGGAATAAATTAAATTTTCATGACAGATTTTTATATTTATTTGGAGAAACAGGTTCCTGAAGAGCCATTTATAGGCTGCTGTCACTTTAAGACTGAATGCACAGACCGAATATACTGACACGCATTCGGGTTTTGCTCAACTGTTTACGTTCATTTGAGGGTACGTTTACACGACAACGATATGCTTAAAACGGAGAAGTTTTTCCTTTGAGTTTTCTGCATACAGGACGACACCATTGTCAAAACATTCCCAATTTACACAGATCCACGAAAACAACTGAAAATGCAGTATTCTGCTTTGAGGCCATTAGATGGCAATGAAACACTATAGATTGAACACGTAATACACATGTGCATGACGTCATCGGTTTCAGAGATTTGTGTTTTTGTTGTTTACACGGAGACCATTTTCAAAAACTTGCACTTTGAAACCCGGTTTCAAAAGTTTGCGTTTTCAGGCACCCAAAAGTCAGGTGTTGTCGTGTATGTGAATACTCCACACGATGGGCATTTTGAAATAATTATGTGTATATTTGATAATTTAAGTGCAATAAGCGTGGAAAGAGAACTGAATTCTGGATCGCATGCAAACGCATCCATCTAATGCATGTTTACATAGAAAGCTCTGGAAAAGTAGTGCATTGGAATGCAACACTTTCTGTGTGAACTAATACTGCGTGTTAAGAAAATAAACAATCAGTTTTGAGTTTACATCTACTAATGTCTGTGCATTGGATCTGTGACATGCTGTTGATTACCACAAGAAATAAATTGGTAACACTTTACAATAAGGTCTCATTTGTTAACATTAATGCATTAACTAACATGAACTAACAATGAGCAAATTAATACATTCTTACAGCATTTATTAACTTTAGTTCATGTTAGTTCACAGTGCATTAACTGATGTTAACAGATCAAACATAAAAATCTTGCAGCAAATGTGGAGATTAACATTAACAAAGATTAATAAATGCTGCTGAAGTGTTCATTGTTAGTTGATGTTTACTAATGTTAACAAATAAAAACTTTTTGTAAAGTGTTACCAAGACTCATTCTTCAATGTGTATACAACAGAAAACATGACCAAAACGCATGCTATGACCTGTTCCCAAAGGAAATATGCTGGGAGTACATAATCAGACGTTCCACCTGCAAGTAAAGTAGTCGAAAGCCTTGGGTTAATTTAAAGATTGAACCATTGACAACCCAAGCAATTAAGGCAGCCAAATTAAGTAGTGATCAGATTATGTTGTTGGTAATCAAATCACTTATATGATACGGTGATAAATCAATTGCACTACAGGTGCATTAACGTCATGTTGTAATTACCCTAATTATGAGATTTCAACTTGTAAATATCGTTCACGTCCTCATAGAGCTTGTAATTATAACGTGTAAGCTGGGAATTTGAACAGCTCATGTGTTGTCATCTCGAGACTACGGGAATTATAAAATGGTGTGAATGCAGCATAAGTTTAATTGCATAAATATTTGCCTACTTAAATATGTGGCTAGTGGTTATTCCAAAGTTACTAGCCACTAAGCATTTTCACTGGCCACAATTTTGGCATCAATCCCATGGAAAAAAACTGTAATATAGATATTTTTAATGTCATCTCATATTTTGGCAGCAGGTTTATTACGCTGCTGTCACTTTAAGACCTGACACACGGATCCAATATACTGTTACACTTGCGTTTTCATTCTCAACTGTTTACATGTTTACTGTCTGTGTTTGCGTGAATACTCGCCAAGACAGGCATTTTGACATTATTTTGTGTTTATTTGACTGTTTAAGCGCAATAAGCAGCGAAACTGAACAGAATTTAGTACTGAGAGGCGGCTTTATGTGCGCACACTTTGGGTGTGAGCACAAAATCTGCAGGAATGAGTAAAATGATGCGCAATCCCACGCTGAAATTCAAGCCCTGTAAGTAAACACCAACACTATTCATCCGGAGCCAATGAAACGAGTGCGTCAACTCCGTGTCGGAGAGATGAGAGAGAGTTCGAAAGTGTCTGGTAGGAGTGACTGAGTTACACGCCACTGCTGAAATCCACCGGTATTTGGCGGGTGTTAACGTCAAGCCCTGTTTGCCGATACAAGAACACAGGTTTTTTTTTTTAATAGTTGAGCAATTTGAAGAGTAGGATCCTACATATTCCTAATGGTCCTAATATTCTGTAAAGTAACGGATGTGTGCTGATGACCCGTCTCGATCAATGTGTTTGTGGCTGCATCGGTTTGTTCCCCACCCGCAGGCTCTTCTTTTAGGACTCCTTCCAAATGAATGAGCCAGAGCAGATCCAGTCTGAGATTTCACTTTTGGAGAAGATCCAGGAGTTCCATCAGAATACAGTTGCGGCATCCCAGTTTTGAAACCCAGAGTGTGACAAAAAAAACAATGAAATGGCTCGCCAGGCCAGGCCATAAACGGGTTTCTGTTGGTACCCTTCCTTAATCTGATCTGACGCGCTTTTTGTGTGGATGTCACACCACCCACTTAGTTTAAAAGAAAATCCCTGGTCATGGCCCTGTCCCGAGACTTGAGACACTTGCCCAAGTGTTCTTGCATCAGTGTTGGTGCGGCACGGCTGAATTGGACTTTTGTGTTACCATTCAGTTACTGCGGTGTCCTGATTTGAATGCATCCATGTTTTTTTTTTATCCAAGTGTAGGCTATCCTAAATATTTGTCTAATTTAAGTTGATTTCATTGAATCTTGAGCTTGTTTAACATTGATTATTGGAGTGTAGTCTGAAATTACATAGAGTTTATTTCGTTACATAGGCTTGGGCAAGGTTATTTTACCCACAAATCAATAAATCTAAAAAAATTTAATGGTTATTTCTTTCTTTTGATTTTGGGTTAAAATGTGACATGTACTTGTTCTTGACTTGTTTTGTGAGATTCACCCAAACAGAATCTGAGACGTTAAACCATTAGAATATATATATTTTTTTTTTTTTCTGCTGGGTAAATTGAATGCAGTCCGAATCGATTTTATGACACAGCTCTAACTTGAGGAAAAATATGTTGTGGTTGGTAGCTTTTACAGCGCTCCTCAGCTCTACGGTCATTGAATATTTCATTTGTAAACGTTGTTGGCTGCTAGAGACAACCCCCTCTGCGAACGTTCTTCCTAGATGAACTGAAAGGCCTTATCCTGTTGTCTAATTTCATGTTAATGAATCGTATTAGACCAGGTTTCTTTACCCTGTCCTTGAAACATTCAGATAATGTATGTCTCTGAACCTCATTACTCTGAGCCTAATGTCTGGTATATGAATATAAAAGGGTTATTCTGTGCAAGTATCAGACTGTGATGAATCTAAACTGTGTTTAATAGAGCTTTAAAAGATGCTGGGGAATTCATAACTCACAGGTGTGTGTGAGTGTGTACTTTAGCAGAAACAGAGGATAAGTGAGTGTTTTTGTGTGGAAGAGAGTGAATTTAATCTCTCAGATAAAGTGGATGGGTAGACTAGACCTTAAACTGACCTGTATTGAGTTCTTTTTCTGCGGCGTGAGCACGCGCATGTGTCCGTTTGCAGGTGGGAAATAGCCTTTGTCCTTGAGACGTGCTTTCGTAAAATAGGCTGGTTTTGTCTTGGATTGGGGTTTGTCCTTGGATGTCGCAGAGTGTGTCTGTGTGTGAGAACTAGAGCACTGAAATCCACTTAAGTGTGTTGATCAATTTCTGAGGGCTTTTAGAAGTGCCACTGTAAACACATCAGGAGAAATCAGAAAAGGACATCCACTGCATCGTTCTACCAGTTTTAACTCCATTTATTCGAGCAGTTTTTACTCTACACTTGTGAAATACAATGTCTGGATCTGTCAGCACCCGATGTATCCAGATCTCTGGGTTCAAAACCGCACTTGGTTTATATAAAAACCTCATCCTGACATGGATGAAAAATACAGGCAGTCTGTGGAGGTTTCCTGAACAGCGTGTGTCAATTTACTGGTTGAACTTGTACAGCATGACCCGAACCTTCCATTAAAACCTCCCTAAAAAAGAAAGACAAGAAAGAGTAGGTTCATTTAAACAGCATTATGCTGTCATCAACTTGCTACGCCACAAGTCAACCAATCATCGACTGCAGATCTTAAGAGCTCAGGCCAATCAGCATGCGGCATCTGATGACTGCTGGACTGTCATTCGATACAAATCTGCTGACAGTTGGCCAATCATCTGCCATGAATCTACTGAACGCTGGCCAATCATTAGCTACGGATTTGTTGACTATTTGTCAATCGTGTCCGACACATTTTGACTAATTGTTTTTTAATGGACCATTTAAAAATAAAAATTTTATGTCATTTTAGAGTGAGTTTTTACCTCAAAATCAGATCAGTCAAATTTGTCTTAGGCTCTGTTTACACCTTGCATTAAGATGTGTTTTGGTCGATCGGATCACAAGTAGACAAGGGAGACACATTCCCGTTTACACCTCTTTTGTCCAGTTTCATCCACTTCTGTCCTGATTTCTTCGAGGGGAGGGTCTATGGCCAGGTAAATGTCTGGGGGGTTTAGGATCTTTCAATCTAATGGACGAAAAAGTTCATGCAATTTACAAATGAATGTGACCCTGCGATGATGGAAAACACACGCAGAGCGGCAGCTTTTGTTTCTGCTCTGACAGCCACAAGACTCACGCTGTGAGTGTGTGTTAGAAATCAGGAATGGTGAGAGAACATTGTGCTTGGTACATCTTTCCTCTTCAAACCAAACTTGAGTCTTCAGCCGACAAAGTTTAAATCCCGTCTGGCTAGAGCGCTTCTCATAATATTTATACATTAAGTCAAAGGCAGAGAGTATGCGTCTTTTGTGGCTGTTCATACGCATTCGATCACATGAGCGTTTACACTACGAAAGCCATCCGGTCTAATGCGTTTTCTATTACTTCTGGAAGTGGTCGTTTTAAGTGGACAGGCTCAAAACATTTTAGACCCCGTTTACACATCTTAATACCAGGTGTAAACAAACAGGGCCTAAGAATCATTCACTCTGAATTGTAAAATGCTTCAAATGATCATTTTAAAAGATTTGACTCAAAACAGTGATTCGTTTGTTATATGATCTACTGGCCAATCATCTGCCACTATGCCGTATACTGAACTCGAGCCATTCATTAGCTACAGGTTAGTTGACGATTACATGAGTCAATCAATTCTGACTCATCTCAACGAATTGGTTTTTGTTTCAATGAACAATCAGTTGCGTATTTTATGTAATTTTAGTGTTCACAAATCCTGAGAGTCAGTATTCAGTAGTGTTGGTAAGTCTGACTCATTTGATGAATTGGTGTTAATAATCATGCTAATTGGTTCTTTTATGTTATTATAATTTCAGACAACCTGTGAGTGAGTTTTTAACTCAAAACCAACCACCAAATCAGTTAAATTCATCACTGCTTCAACCAATTATTTTTTAAAGATTTATATGACTCAAATCATTGATTCTTTACCGGCCAATCATTAGCCACCAAACTGCTGACCGCTGGCACAAAAGCCAAAAACAGAAGTGCCTAAAAGTAATTACAATCAGCAAGAAGAGAAAATACAGTTATTGACTTTTCTGATTAGATGGAAGAACTTTAACTCGGCCTCCTCACATCTCAAGAAAGAAATTATTGTAAGTAGTCCCGCAGCCGAAGACAAAATGAATCTAGTGTGCCTGTGCATAATGTATTTAATTATTTTTTCCTCTTGAGAGAGAACGTGAGACGAGTCAATCAGTGTCTTACCAACCATCTCAATATTGGTCCGACTGCTGGTGTGTGTAAATGTATTGTAATGTCTGGTCTATGTATAGACTGTCTGTCTCCGTGTGTTTGGAGGTTAACAGGGTGTGTTCTGTTGAGGGTTGAGTTACATAGGCGACCTGCTTATAGTAAGTGATTTACCAGTCCTCCTCTTGACAGACAATGTGTGTGTGTGTGTGTGTGTGTGTGTGTGTGTGTGTGTGTGCGGGTGACATTTAGAGATGTCTTTTGAAACGCTGCTCACTTTTTGAGTGTGCTCCCTTCACTGATAACCCTTTAACCTGCAGACAAAGAGAGTCAGACTGAATGAGTTCTTGTGGAGACAGATATATAACAAAAAAGTAGAAAACCAAGGAAAAGTGTAACGAAAAACTCCCTCTCTGTCACGGGGCGTTCATACATTTTTTGATGACTTGAGCGCCAGCCTTGTGAGATTGTGTCTAAGAGCATGACGAAGTTTAATGTCATGCAAATGAGCAGTGATAAGATGCGACGGCTCCGTAAGATGTGATATGATAATGAGTTTGATTTATATATCGATAATCGTTTTCATAATCGTCTTCATGATATGATTTGTTATGCACTGCTGCAGTGTACACACAAAAGCTTGCACTCCAGAATGTATTTGTAGCATCAAGCTTTGTTTTTAAAATGTAATGACATGTATGTAGTATTATTATGTTTTGAATGACACCTATGCAATGTAAGTTGCTTTGGATACAGGTGTGTGTGTGTGTGTGTGTGTGTGTGTGCGTGTGTGCGTGTGTGCGCGTGTGTGCGTGTGTGCGTGTGTGCGTGTGTGCGTGTGTGTGTGTGTGTGTGTGTGTGTGTGGGTTGGTTTATGTGATTTATGAGGACACAAATTTGTATAATGACATGTGTATTACACTGGTATTACAACTTATGGGTGGTTTATGAGGACACTTCAAAAGTCTTCATAAATCAAATGGCTTAAAAAACATAAAAAACAATGTTTTATTAAAAAAATTTAAATGCAGCATGTCTCCTGTGATGGGTAGGTTTAGGGATAGGGTCAGTGTAAGGGGACAGAATATATAGTTTGTACAGTATAAAAACCATTACACCTATGGAGAGTCCTCATAATGCTGTTGCACCAACATGAGTGTGTGTGTGTGTGTACGTGTGTGTGTGTACAGGGCCTAAAATGAACACACGTCAAATGTGAAGAAACATAGGTTATGTCTTAAGTGAAAGTAAACAGTTGAGAAAGTAAACGCATTCACTCTTAAAGTGACAGCAGCCTAATATTCCTGCTCCTGTCTGTTATATCTATAATCTGTATGTTTGCATTGGTCTACTTGTGTTGGTTACTTGGCATGCATAGTTCATTCATTAATAAGATGATTTATGTACATAACCATTTGCCTTTTGTAAGAGATCCATATACTTTTTGCTTATAAATCAAAGTTTGTAATGTCGTGATTCAGCTCAGATTTTTGTGCATGGCATGAAATCCCTGTGGAGAAAATGAATGGAAAAAATACTTGGTTAACTTATACACTGCATTCATAATCAGATTTTTACAAGCTAGATCAGTTGTTCAGTCCAACTCTATGACCTTTTCTCTCCTTTCTCATCTGTTTCTCTTCTTCTTGCCTAGTGTTAGGTTTATACATGAAAAGTTCAATACCAGCTGGACTGTCATTCTGTTAATACACACACACACACGCACACGCGGTTTAATGGCTATTGCAGACTGTTGACTATAATAAGCTAAATGATTGAGATATTTTACTTTAGCCTCAGGTTATTTGGGTGTTCAGAGCAGACGTGACATAGATAGACCTCGATTGTGAGTGTGTGTGTCATTTGTTTTTGAATGTAATTGATACTCTTTCTACAACTTACTACCGCAGCAGCCTTTCCATTATATGTAATGAACTTACCAGATTTCCTCAGTGTGTGTGTGTGTGTGTGTGTGTGTGTGTGTGTGTGTGAGCTATTTGCGATCACACGTATGGAAACTGTCCAGATTGTGTGGCTTGAGTTACTGAATGTCAAAAGGCTTCATAAATGTACAGTTTCCTTTTAATGATGTATGATTTCAAAATGTTATTGCTGTTTAATCAAGAGAGTCTGGAACTTTTAATACATCACATGCATATCAGCCTTTTGACATATGTGGATTCAGTTATAGTTTGAGGATAAGCAGTGAAGTAAATCTGATTAAAACTCCCTTTGGAGACATTTTGGGGGCGTCTTCATTTGGGAAAACGATTCAATCATAAATAAATAATATATTTCAAAAAAGTTCTCTTTTAGGTTTAGGATTTGTATTTGATTTAGTTTGAGTTAGTCTGTGATTTTATGGCTGCATTAGTTTTATATTAGTCTGTGATATGTCCTCGTTTAGATGCGTTTGTATATAAAACATCACAGAACTGGAGTGTATAAATGTATTTAGTCATGACTATTCAAGACTTTATATGAAGCGTTCGTGTTTGTGTGAAGTGCATAAGTGTGATTTGACAAGCGTGTGAAATTTCAGTTGCTCGCAGCAGCAGTAACAAAGGGAGGATCAGATAGCAGGGAGAAGTAGAGATTGGACTAAAGAAAGAAAGAAAGCGAGGAAAAGGAGGTGGAATCCGATCTGCTGGGGGCTGAGATTTCCCATGACGCACTGGGACGGGACGCTTCTGTGTCTCTGTGTGTGTTCATAATGAGACGCCGTTATAAGTGTATACGTGGGCATCAGACATTATAGATTCTGAGTCAGAAAATATCAATACATCCTCTTTTTTGATTCATATGATGGCAATATATAATACGATTGTGACGTAATCCATAAGAACATCTCTTACCATGGTAAAAGGGAATGGCTTATTCCGTTTATAAAAAAGTGATGTAGTTGAGTAACTGTAGAAGATTTACTTGTTAGAAACTTTGCAACTAGTCATATTGAGAACTGCACTAGAGACATCCATCCATCCATCCATCCATCCATTCCTCCGTCCATCCATCCATTCCTCAGTCCGTCCGTCCGTCCATCCATTCCTCCATCCATCCATCCTTCCATTCATCCATCCATCCATCAATCCTTCCATCCATTCATCTGTCTATCATTCCATCCATCCACCCATCCATCAATCCTTCCATCGATCCATCAGTCAACCCTTCCATCCATCTGTCTATCCTTCCATCTGTCTATCCATCCATCCATCCATCCAGCCATTGTTCAATCCATCCATCATCCATCCATCTGTCAATCCATTGTTCGGTACATTCATCCATCCATTGTTCTATCCATCCATCTGTCCATCAATTTTGTACATTCATCATCCATTGTTCTGTCCATCCATCCATTGTCTGTCTGTCTGTCTGTCCATCTGTCCATTCATCCATCCATTGTTCTGTCCATCCATACATTATCTGTCTGTCTGTCTGTCTGTCCATCCATTGTTCTATCCACCCATCCATCTATTGTTCTGTCCATCCATCATCCATCCATCCATCCATTGTTCTGTCCATCCATTCATCCATCTAAACATCCATCCATTGTTTTGTCCATCCTTCCATCCATTCATCCATCCATCCATCCATCCATTGTTCTGTCCATCATTTCATTATTCCATCCATCCATTGTTCTGTCCATCATTTCACCCATCCATCCATCCATTGTTCTGTCCATCCTTCATCGATCTGTCTATCCATCCTTTGTTCTGTCCATCCATCCATCCATTGTTTTGTCCATCCTTCATCTATCCATCCATCCATTGTTCTGTCCATCATTTCATCCATCCATCCATCCATTGTTCTGTCCATCCTTCATCTATCCATCCATCCATTGTTCTGTCCATCCTTCCATCCATTCATCCATTGTTCTGTCCATCCATCCATCCATCCATTGTTCTGTCCATCCTTCATCTATCCATCCATCCATTGTTCTGTCCATCCTTCCATCCATTCATCCATTGGTCTATCCTTCAATTTGATAGTCAGCATGACCTTAAAACCTTCAAACTTCAAGCTTTTAAAACAATTTTTGAGCGAACATCAAAGTTTGTCTTGACGAACGTTTTTTTTTATCTGGTTGTTTAAAAAAAAATGGTTAATGACATTAATCAACTTCAATCCTTAATTATTATATTTTCTTCATCCACAGCAGCACAAATGTTCCACACCTGCTGTATATTAACGATGTTTTTGTAAAAATTTTACACCACATTAATATTTTTCTTTAAGAAATAGAGTGGAATAATTTGACAGGGAGAAGTAGAGGGAAACTAGAAAAACAGAACAGCTTGCAGTTATTAATTACGAAAATTACAGTCTGCTTTTTTTTAACCTCATTATAACGCAGACACATTTTAGGCAAATTTCCAGAAGCAAATCCTTGATTTTAAGGCAGCGCTCCGAAAGGCGAATGCTAATGAAATGCATATAAGATGTAAATATTGCACACAAACACAGTGTGAAAGGTAAATTTGCTTGGGAATTTATGTGCAGGGCAACTTTGATCTCACAGCGTGAAGATTCTGCATAATAACAAGCTCCTAACGGAAAGTGGGCGTGGTCTGTTGCCGGGGTCTCTCAGGGGGCCAATCAAATCACAACAGTGTTTTGTCAGCCAATAAGCAGAGCCGTGATAACAGCCAATGAGGCCTCTGGTGACCACAATTAAAAACACAAAAGGAGAATTCCTCCAGTGAGAGTTTGTGCCTGCTTATGCAGTCAAACATGGTTCTCTCTCTCTCTCTCTCTCTCTCTCTCTCTATGCAATACTTCTTTACAGCAGGGCAAATGAAAAAGAAATACGGCTTCTAAGAGAAATAGTACTGCTTTCTTTTTCTGGGTCCCTCTTCTGTGGTTACTCTGCTCTCATTCCCCTTTTCCTTCACTCATTCTCGGTCATCTCTCTCTCTTTTTTTTCTTTCATTGTCACATTCTGATCCTTCCTGTGCTCTCATTTTCTTTTATCACACCCTTTCTCCCCTCCTTTAATATGCTCCCTCGTTCCCTGTGCTCTTCTCACTCTTTTCTTGAAACTCGAAATCTCTCACACAACACAACACAACACAAAAAAAGAGACCACAATGCAATAATGGTATAATTTCAGTATTATTTATATACTATTGTATTTCATATTTTGAATTAGCTTTTATTTTTATATTTTCATTTTTCATTTTAGTTTTAGATCAGTTTTGGTAATTTTGTTGTGCTTTTGTCCTTTTTAGTAGTTTTATCAATAGTTTTTTTTTGTTGTTGTTGTTGTTGTATATTATATTTTATTATATATTATATAGCGGCTATGACCGCTTCACCCAACGGTTCTATGTATCACTACACAACACCCCTAGCAACCACTCTTAGCAACTTAAACACATGTTTGATCTCAATGATATTGTTCATTGAAGCTAGAGTAGAGTATTGTGAGAGATCGAGTAAGCGACTGTACCTGCATTTACAGTAGACATAGCATTTTCCTATATTCATAATACAAAAATCTGTTTGAATGTCCGCTGCGATATCTTGTCGTTTTAACAGTTAAGGGGTTTTCCACTCCTCTAGTCATCTGTCAGTTGCGTCTTTCTTCTCCGTAATCACAAGTTTGAGTCCTTTCAATATAAAAGTCTTTCTTTACCGACTGACTCACTCATAAAAACAGTATTTGCTGCCATCTATTGGCGAAATAATGTATGTAACTTCGGTTGCTGTTTACGGTCAGGGACTATTTTTTCCAGCGGAGGGAAGGCTTTTAGTGATTTTACTTCATGAAAGTAGCCTGGGTCTCCCCAGAAAATGAATTAACTTGTGGTTCCCAGACCACGTCTCAATGAGACTAGGTCTGACGTTAGCCAGGCTATCACGAAAGGTGCACAGATACATATTTTTCGGCTTTAATATTTTTTTACGTTTTATAAAAGCTCCGCTCCGCTTAGCGTCGTGCCTAACAACGCCCTTCAGCCGTGACTTATTCACGATACAGCACAGCCTCTCGTACCTTATTACTTACATAAACATATTAACTCTTTACTGTCACCGTCCCTCTAGCGGGACGCTGGAATTTACTTAAATATGTTACTACTAAATCCTAATCTAATCATGGCAAACTATATATCGTTGGAAAGGTCTAAGACTCAAGAATACATATGTGTTGATGATTTTGCAGAAAAATATATGTTGAAAGAGTAATGAATTAATAAATGACAAGAGTGCGCATCAAAAAAAAACGTATCATTACAGGAGTTTTCACCTTTGTAACAAAAAGTCAACAACCACACTTTTAATCATTCAAACTTTGATTTTCATGCTCTAAGTTCATAAAAGAAGTTTATTGATTCTAGTATTTAGCCAAAAATATTCAGAAAATAATAATATTATTCATATAGGCTAGAGAAAATCTACCTACCCTAATACTGTATACATTTGCAAAACCAAATAGATTTTTATAACAAAATGCCCATTATCATTTTCATTTTAGTTTTGCGTTAGTTGATACAAGTTTATACAAGTTTAACAATAACACAAACTTTTCAAATTTAACAGCACAACACACATAATGCTATAGAACAACTCAATACAACACAATAGTGATACATTATCCAGTAGAATAGGAAACAGAACAACACAATAATGCACAACACAACCTTCTGTGGTGGGACAGTGAAGGACGGTTTGGACGGTTCCTGGCAGTTGTTCAGGATCTCTCTCACCCTCACCCTCTCTCTGTCTCTCTCTCTCTCTCTCTCTCTCTCTCTCTCTCTCTCTCTCTCTCTCTCTCTCTCTCTCTCTGTCTCTCTCTCTCTCTCTCTCTCACACACACACACTCTCTCTCTGTCTTTTATATTATGCTCTTTTTCCTCATCTTTGTCTTTTTTGCTCTCTGTTCTTCCATTACAGCAGAGCTGACATGCTCTCTGGGGGTTCGGCATATGAGCTATCCTTCCCTGCGTGTGTGTGTGTGTGTGTGTATTATGAACTAACTCTCCTGACCGCCTCAGGATCACGTCTCAGAGGATTTCTGGTCAGAAGGAAGATTCTCTGTCAGTTCTCTCTCTCTCTCTCTCTCTCTCTCTCTCTCTCTCTCAATCGCCTCAGCGCTGTAAAGGAGAGAAGTAGGTCGTCTGAAGTGTGTTTATGTGTGAGTGTGTGATAGTGAACGTATTGTTATTCCAGCGGCACGATGAGTTTTTGTGCAGGTGAAAGCCGCAGTAGTGTGTAAGGACTTGCTGACTCCTGGAGAGGAAAGATGTACAGCTGTGTAAGACAGAGATTTATGGTGTCACAGTTCATATATGTGTGTGTGTGTGTGTGTGTGTGTGTGTGTGTGTAGAGGACTGTCTTTGTGACTGAATCTCAGATTTCTACTCACAACAACACCGAGATCTAATCACACTAATCAACAGAATCTCACTGTTCACAACACATCACAGTCCAACTCAACTCAACGTGGCCTGTCGTATACATAATCTATACTTTTACTTTACTTTGGTTTTATTTTTTTATTTATTTTTAATGTATTTTATTTTTGCCTTTATTATTGCATAGGTTATCTTATTTTTTTATATTATAGATTTTATTGTATTAGTTTATATTTTATTTCCTTTTTTTAATTGCTTATGTTTTTTATTTTTTTATTTAAAAAAAAAAGTGCATATATATATATATATATATATATATATATATATATATATATATATATATATATATATGTATATATATAATTGTGTTTTATTTTATTTTTATAGGGATGTAGACCAATATTTGAATTGTACCAAAAAGAAAAATGTGCTAAATTTTATTATTATTATTATTATTTGTGCAAAATATTTTAAAGTCTTTTATTATGAATCTAATTTAAACTTGTATTATGTTTTCACAAGTTACGAACAAAACTTGTTTATTCACAATTATATCTATAACAGTTAGACGTTAGCCACAATTCACAATCATCACTGCCCTACAATAACACAGCACAACCAAACACAAGCTCTATAATAAAAGCTCTATAATACAGGTCTTCCTTTTAAAAACAATCACAGAGCTGGTGTTAGCATTACGCTCTGCACTTCAGCATATAGTAACTCAACACTAACAATGATACAGTACCAGCTGCACTTCGCATTTCTATCCATAACAACTCCCAGAGAGCATCTGTGTCTATATCATTAAGTTTCCCACCAACAGAGCTTGAAAACTTTTCTGCGTTTCATTTCATCAGTGCAGGTTTTCTCATCCACAGCACAATTTGAAATCTTGACGGCTTACATTACGTTTCCACATTTACTAGCATCTTAAAACTTTAATACAAATCCTCCTACTTCTAGTGCAGATTTGTACGCTGAAATCTTTTTTTTCTTTGGGCTTGTGTTTGGGCACGTGTTTTGATTTGAAACAGGTTTTTTTTTGTGTCAGTGGCAACATTAGTGACGTTGGCACAAAGTAAAATATTAAAGGACAGAGGTTGCTTTACATGTTTTGGAGGAGTGGTGTGCCTGTGACACACATAGCCGCTGGACTAGAACACAGAAATGTGGTGTCTGCATGCTTCATGATTGATGTTTAATATAACCTTGAGCGTTCACACACACCTCCGTGTCAGCAGGGTTCGGTTCACACTGTGCCTATTATTCACGCAGAGATACAGATGACAGAAACTATATCGTTTTGGAAACTAACACAAAAAAATTTTCATGCTGTCTGAATCACACATTGTTTCATTTTAATATTTCCGTAAGTCTTGTATCTCTCGCACAGTGTTTGTTACAGATGTTATTTTATTTATACATAAATTTCGAACGTAAAGCTGAGACAGCTAATACTGAGGAAAAGTCTTGGGAAATAGGCTTATTCAAAGTACTTTTACCTCAAGTTATAAAGCAAGAGAAAGAAAAAGAAAGGTTGTGAAAGAAGAAGTTGACGGTAAGGATAAAATTTGTGAAGGAACATTTGCATGACTCCTCTGTTGTAAAACTCACTCCTCCTCTAATTGTTTTAATAACGGATAGCAGGGCCTTTTTACAAGACTTGCAAATTGGTCCAATGATGGCCTGAAGAAAACTGAATTGAAGTTGTGATGATTCTGGAGTTTATGTGGAAAAAAATCTTGAGTAGTTTCATAGCAGATTGTAGGTCACATTTGAAGGTTGTTGATTTCATATGCATTGGGAATTTGTAGTTTCTAGTGTGAAGTCTTTACCTCAATGCATCATTGTCAAAACCATCTCTTTCAAGTCTTTTTTCTTTCAAGACCAAGTCTTTCAACTTAAAGTCCCCCTGTGTTGAAAATCAAGTTTTTAATCTTGTTTATACGTCTATGTGGTGTTTTTAATACGCATTAAGACAAACCATGTGCAAATCCATAAGTCAACACCATTGCTGAGTATTTTCTCCTTAAAACTGCAGTGAACCAAAGACAGTCTCAAAAATTTGATTTGAAAATCACTGGCGTTTCTGACGTCACAAACTACCTTGTAACCAATCAGATCAACGTGTGATCGTCAACGAGTGGATCTCTGAGCTGGTGTGAGTGAGTGGAGGCGGGGCTAATTTACATATTCATAAAACCACATATACTAAATGAGGCAAGGGTGTAGAGTTACATTCAAGCTATTTTAAGGCATTAATAAACATTAAAAAATTAAAGAAAAAAACTTTTAAATATGTCATTTTGGTGATCAAAGATGAGTTTTAAGGGAAACAAATATTGACTGCAGGGGTACTTTAAGACTGAGACCAAAAGAGGGTTGAGTTTGAGTGAAAACCAACACCAGAAGAAGATCAAGTCTGACTTAAAGGTTGTATCAGTCATTTCAGGCCCAAAAAAAGGCCGAAACATAAATTATCACATTCATCTTTCCTAACGATCCGCTAGCTGCCCGCCCCATAAGCATGCCGTCCAAAAAACGCATCTCTGTATGCAGCCTAGGCTCTGAGATCTGCACACAAAAACTAATGGGTACAACCACCACTCAAAACCAAAATAAACAGTGTTCCAACCAATCACCGACAGGGGCGGGTGTTGTGAGGTTTTGCGCTCGTGCACGGCTGGACACGAAGTCAGAGCAACACCCGCCCCTGTCTGTGATTATGGGGCGGGCAGCTAGCGGATCGTTAGGAAAGATTAGATAAATGTGATCATTTATGTTTCGGCCTTTTTTGGGCCTGAAATCACTGATACAACCTTTAAGAATTAATTCACATGTTCCAGTCCAAGATCATAAAAAGATGCTCTTCAACAAACACTCAAGGCCAAGTCCAAGTGTAACGGTCACCAGCTGGAGTGCCCATCCACAACAGACTATTATCACTCCCTCACAAACTACATTTCCTAGAACTCACTGCCCGGACTCATCATCACTGATTGCATTCACCTGTGTCTCATTACTCTGTTATGAATTGATTCCACCGGAGGCAAGATGTACCGAACCCAAATCCAACTTTAATAATAAACATAAGATCAAACATAAAACAAAGGCTAGAAACTGGAAACTAGAACAATGACAGGAAACATTCAATACTAGACAAAGACACATGGCAAACATGAGGGCTTACATACACAAGACTAACGACAAGACAAGGGACACCTGTGAACAATAATCAGACGATTAACCAATGACAAGACACATGACAAGAACCAGGCCTTGTCCACACGGACACGGGTATTTTTATAACCGGAGTTTTTAACTTCCTGCGTTTTATAAAAAACTCCGTCCACATGAAAATGCAAAAACACGCTATCAATCGCTGTCAAGAGCATGCAACACCAGCAGGCGGCGATATAACCCTAACCGTAAAGCCACGTTGGCCAATCAGAAGCCGTCAGCGGCGCAAAAACTCCGGTTTTACTTTCTACACGACAACACTGCAACCGATGTTTCAGAAAATATTCACCCTTCAAAAATGTTCGGTTTCAGTGACCTGATACTGTGTTTCCGCGTGGATGAACGGCCGAACCGCGTAAGAAATGTCACGGTTATAAAAATTCCCGTGTCCGTGTGGACAAGACCCTAGGGACAAGAAACAAAACCCAAATTGTGACACCAAGACTGTATTTTCATTGTGTTGTTCTCATGGACGCTGGAACATGTGGATTTAGTCTTGACTCAGACTCGACACTCTTCAGTCTTGACTGAACACTGCCATGGTGTTTTAACAAACTGCTTCTGGAGAAGATAAAAGACAGATAAAATAAATTAGACAGATAAAATCAGTCATTTTAAATGATTTATATTTCTATAGAGACATTACTATTTTCTAAAGTTGCACCGATACAAACATTTTGTCTGATAATTCTTTATATTTGAAAGAAAGCCGATAACCGATATATTGGCCGATAAATCTAAATCCGAATTTATATAATTTTTGAGAGCCTGATTACAAAAACAAAAGTCTCAAAGGCTGTGTTCCAAACACACAATTATAATGTTCTCATTATAATTTTATGTAGCCTAATGACAGACTACATCACAACAGTGCAGCTGAAGGTAATAATTCATTATTTATCGGCTTTAATATTTTTGGCAAATTTTCTTATTGGGCCGATAATGATAACAATACCAATATATCGTGCATCCATAACTATTTTCTAGTCTTGTTCAGCAGTTAGGAGGGAAACTTAGGCCTTGTCCACACGGACACGGGTATTTTTATAACCGTGACTTTTCTTACGCGGTACGGCCGTTCGTCCACACGAAAACGCAGTATCAGGTCACTGAAACCGAACATTTTTGAAAACCCCTGCCAGGGTGAGGATTTTCAGAAACGCCGGTTGCAGTGTTGTCGTGTAGACAGTAAAACCAGAGTTTTTGCCTTGCGACGTCAGAGTGTGCGCCGTTATCCGCTGTGTTTGACATCAGATTGTGCGCACACACAGGCCTTACTCGCAAGCCATCGTAATGCTTAATATATGAGTGAATCATTCAGTATCAAACCAAATCACAATTCTTGAATGATATTAGCAAATTAGTGATTTGTAGAAATACCTATACATTGCAGTTATAGCTTACTGATAAACTAATTGTATTTCATTGGTCAAACAAATGTGTCATGGAGTAGTATTAATTGTTATATATTTAGGTAACAGGATTCATTCTTTTGATGAAACCAATACTTTTTTGGGATTCACAGCCAACTTTATTATCTATGAGTATTTTATGAAATATAATGTAGTGGACAATTTGATATAAGAAGAGGACATACTTTCTGTTGTAGTTACTAGTATGTTGTTCAGCACAATGGTCAGCCTCCATTGTTTTATTGTGCTTTATAAAAAAAAAAAAATATTAAGGTAAAATAGCATGTAAAGGTACGCTCAGATTTACCATTGTTCAGTGAATTGTTGTGGACAGAATCCATGCTGACCAACCAAATCTGCTTAATTTGAATGTGACTTCTGTGTGATCTATGCTTCATACATCTCTACACAATTGATAGTAGACTATGGATATTGCCTGCCAGTTCTTGCTAATGTGGAATCTCCTTAAGAGCTTTTTAATGTCATGGCATGATTTATTGGCATTTTTAGCTATATCAGTATTCAGTATTGGTTTAGGTGAGGGTGTTTCAAAGTTTTTCCATGAGCACACAATCTACATTTTTTTCTTATGTTTGATCTCTCGCTTTCTCACACACATACACTGGATGATGAAGTCCATAAACTTCATCATCCAACAAAGCTTCACAGTCCTGTAGCTCTTCGTGGATTCGACATTTCATTCGGTAACGTTAGGCATTGTGTTGCTGTTTAATTTTTGATAATCATGTTAGCTTACTTGTGCGTAAACAATCTTCTATCCGCTCCTGGTTTATGCAGATCATTTTATTCGCTTGTTTTTAGATCCGAAGATTCGACACTATTTCAGAAGATGCGTAATATCGCCCCCTACCTTATAACAGTGAAAACACACGGATTTCTAAAAAAAACCTCTTTAATGGCAGGAAAGCGATGTGTCAGAAATGATGGAAAATATCGTCAGTGCCAGGGAAAGTGATAATAAGGGTGACCACGAAGTGAACGCAACATAAAACGGCACAGCTTAACTCGGCACACCGCAGTGATGCATAATAACGGACCGGACAAGAGGGAATCGCACAACTTTTCTCTCATACAAATGCACACTTGTTCTGCCTTTCTTTGTATTATTCTTATGCATAATACATTCACTCTTCACTGGTAGCTTTGAACTCACTGTCCTTCTCTCTCTCGCTCACTTTTTCTCTGAGGGCTTTTGCTCTGCTTCTGCAGGTCGCATGATTGCATGAGGGACCACCAAATCACAAACGTCCCCTCAAACACACACACACACACTGTGCTTGTTAGCGCTGTCCATTTAGCCACAGCATGTGTGAAGAAAGTGTGTGTGTGTGTGTGTGTGTGCATGTGCGTGTGTGTGTGCGTGTGTGTGTGTTCGTGTGTGTTGGAAGGTATTTGGCTCAGACTGACAGGACGCTTACTGAAACCAATGCCAGCAGCAATAAAGATCCCACTCCAATTAATGACACCAAAACAACCACACACACACACATAGTTAATCAGAACTCTATGTGGAAATGGCCATTTGTTCTCCATCCTCTATGTGACAGAATATTGGATTTGTTGTCATGCATAGATAAAAAAACACAAACAGTAGCACAAAAACACTTAAATGCACTAGGGATACATATATATATATACTGTATCTTTTTGTAGTACTGAGTTCCATCTGCCAGTAATATCAGCTTTAATGTTAAACATTTTTTATAGATATGGCCTCATCTGGTCAATTTTTGAAAGCAGCAAAGATGCGTCCTTTGCTGCCTATGATATCCCCGAATCCTGTTTGTTTAGAGTGTGAGTTGATGTAATGAATAATAATGTGTAATGGCGTGGTTGACAGTAAATACTTTTAGAAATGTCCATTTTTCAGATTCCATTTCTACTGAGAAACAAGCATTATAGTCATAAAATATTCACTTGGTTATGTCTAAAGCTCACTTGAATTTGTTCTAGATCATTAAACGTGACGTTATGGTGCCTTGGAGGCCTGTCTGAAATCAGAGTCTGTATCTTCATGCAGAGACACTGTCTGTGAAGTCATTGACTGACTAAACCCTTAAATAACAAACAAGGTTTTAGTAGGGAAGTACTCCATGCCAAACATACCCTCTCTCCTGTGTTCTTGGACGCCAAGAGGTGGAAATTTGTGTTGCCTGTTCAAAAACATATTGTGTTTTTGTGATGCCTGCATGGTTCTAGTGAAGCAAAACTGTTTTTTTTATGTAACAACTCACTTTAAACATTGTAATTTATTCCAAATTTCAATTTGCTAAGCTAATGGTTAGCTTCTGAGCTAACTTTTTTAAAAACAAAATGAGATGTTTAATTTGGCCATTTATAACGCAAGCAAACACCCTACTAGATGGTCGTTTGAATTGGTCATTTCTAATTGGTCAAAATCTCTCCCATGACAACATTTTTCTGGCATTGGTATCAACTACTGAAATGTTGGTATTGTGACAGCACTAATACACATACAGACATTTAGAAGGAGTGCGTCAGTCCGGCTTTTCTTAACCGCGGAACTGAAGTGAAAGGATCATGGCACGGTCTATAGATATCAGAACATATCACACACACACACTTGTCATTTAGAATTCTCTCTGTTATGGAAATACGCTTTGTTCTACATCACTTCCTCTCTGTTTCTCGGGATATTGGATTGGTTGTCACGTAACGCACACGCATTCAGATGCAGTGGAGCACTGCGGCTTTTCTTAAACACAGAGCTGTCGGTGAATGGATTATAATGCAGTTTACAGATATCAAAATATCAGCAGATAACCACGCTTACAAATATTTTTCATTAGAAAAGAAAACACAAAGCGTGACCTTTTCAATGCAGTTTTACTTTAGAGTATGTATTTGTCATATGTGACCGTTCATTAAAGTTCATTAATGTTCATAAAGCGTGGCTCGCAGTTCAAGTGTTGGTTATGTTTGCGTGACTGCATGAAATATGTGTCATGTAGTTATTTTAGTGTGCAATTGTATTGACAATGGCTTGTCATAATGGCTTTATGTATTGATAATGTTTTGTGCTTATGTGGATAATGGCCTTTTATTGATAATGTGTGGTGTTTTCTGTAGTTAATTGTGTGTGTGTGTGTGTGTGTGTGTGTGTGTGTGTGTGTGTGTGTGTGTGTGTGTGTGTAGTACGTACTATGTACCGCTGTGGGATCCAGTATGGTCAATAACCTCTGCTGATAGAACAGTTGCCAATGTTTTTTGTCCCACCTAATCGTAGGAACATTCAAAAAATCTTGGCCTATGTTACATAAAGATTGTGTCATTTTTCAAATGTTGATAATGAAAGTTCTAATGA
Organism: Semotilus atromaculatus; assembly: GCA_031834385.1. Taxonomy (NCBI): domain Eukaryota; kingdom Metazoa; phylum Chordata; class Actinopteri; order Cypriniformes; family Leuciscidae; genus Semotilus; species Semotilus atromaculatus. The sequence goes on from JAULUF010000015.1 coordinate 23,968,065, forward strand.
TGTTTTTTGTGTTTGATTAAAGTTCTCGCAATGTTATGTGAAAAAGTTAGTTACACATTGTTACTGCTAAAAAAGCAATTGTAACTTTTGTATAGTTATAATAATTATTCTACCAATTATAATTAATTATTATTATTTCTTATTATTGTTATAAACAGTTAATGATTGTTTAACAAATTATCAAAGTAATGTTTATATTAAGCTGAATATTATTTGACTTCATATAAAAAAATAACTTGCTAAACTAAGTTGCTAGAAGTGAAAGTTTTCAGATATGCTAGGCTAACATTCATGAAATTCTATAAATGGCTAATGTTACATAAAGATTGTGAAATCCTCACCACATATTGTTAATGGGAATTCTAAACATGTTATTAATATTTGATAAACATTATCAGTGTTATTTGAAATAGTTTTTAAAGCCACATTGTTTGAAAGTGATTGAAGGCTCATATTGAAGTTCTCATCCTACTACTAAAAAAAAATATTGTAATTTTTCATAGTTCCAATTCTAAGTATTTAAAATAATAAATTGTTTTAGTTTTTTTTTTTTAGCTATGTAGCTGTGATGGTGTTTAAGTGTACAGTATGCACTGCGGTGTTTGTGTTGGGCTTATGATATGCATTTGTATTGTGTATTGTATAAAGTCTCCGGCCAGCTGAGCCTGAGATTTGGTCAGTCTAAACAAGGCTTTAGGGGAGACAAGATGCTGTTTGCGTACTGAACCTTGACTGCTCCAAAATGCCTGCTGGTTTTAATCTGACAGTCTGTCTGTCAGTGTATGTGGACACAACGAGAGATAAAAAGAGTGTGACAGAGAAAGAACCGAGATAAATAAAATAAGCTGATCTCTGCATTTTGAGTAGTGTGTGTGTGTGTGTGTGTGTGTGTGTGTGTGTGTGTGTGTGTGTGTGTGTGTGTGTGTCTTTTCCAATCTCTGGGACTGAGTTGGTGAGTGTGCTGTAGGATATCATTAGAGGTGGAAAGGGATGTGTGTGTGTGTGTGTGTGTGTGTGTGTGTGCTGAGTCATGTGTGGGCTGACCACAGCAACTCCATTCTTTGTGTGTATATTTTGTGTATGCATGTGTGTTTTTGTGTGGGCAAAAGTTGGACACTGTGTATGTGTGTGCATGGTAAGGTCAGTGTTGCACTTTTGTGGACTGGAACACATCCTAACTGTCCCGCAGGGCACACACAAAACAATCAGTGTCTAAAACAAGAGTTGACGTACCATACGAACACACACATACACACACACATATACTGTAGATATGCATGCAAAACGTCTTACCACTTGCAAACACAAACTCACAAACAATACAAATTGAGGACTTACCTTATTGTTTTGGTATTTTATTAAGCTAATTAGAACTTACCCTAAACAAAAACATTAGATTTTGTAGAATTTTTTTTTTTAATAAAAAAATATAATATCCCCAAAGGCTTTCAGATTCAGCTAACTTCTTTGGACTATTTTGTTAGATGAGTATAGCTAAGTAAACCCACACAGACAGACTTCCTCTCCAGCAGCACTTTATCATACCCAGTATATTGCTGAATCCACAACATTTTGTCCTTTCTCAAGAGCTTTTTTAAAACCATGTCATATAATGAATGTGTGTGTGTGTGTGTGTGTGACGGGTTGTATTTTTGATTTTTCGTTCTCTATAATTATTTTGTTCCTGACTTGCATTCTCCTGCAGTTTTTTTCTTCTTCTGTGTAGTGTGTGTGTGTGTGTGTGTGTGTGTGTGTGTGTGTAAGTGAATTTTCCTGAATTGCATCCTCCTGGTTTTTCTGTAGTATATAATTGTGTGTCAGTGTCCATTTTGAGACCTGGGTAGTGATGTAATTCGGCTTGCGGTTGCACCAGCCCTTCTATGGTACACAACTTCCTTTGCTTGTGTTGGATCTTGTTGACTGATCCCTAGTGACCTCTGAGCTTTAGATATGAAAGGTCAGGTTGTGTCCTGTCATGTCATTTGCTCTGCCTAATGCATTTTTTCTCTTTTTTCTCTGTCTCCAGGATGGGTTTGGTGATGGGATGGCAGTGAGCATGGCCCTTTGGGCAGGCATATGGGCCATTCTCCTACAATTGGCTCTCTTGCTGTTCTTCTCTCTGCTTCCAGGCCACTGCCAAGGTGAAAGGTCCCGCCTACAGTTTACTCAACCACTGTACCATGCGTCGGTCTACGAGAACTCAGCCGCCCGCACCTACGCTGCCAGCAAGGTGCGCATGGGCGTCCCTCTCCAGTATCACTCCTGGGAGGTGAGGTACCGCATCACCTCTGGGGACGAGGAAGGATTCTTCAAGGCCGAGGAGTACACTCTGGGTGATTTCTGCTTCCTGCGGATACGAACCAAAGGGGGGAATGCTGCCATCTTGAACCGTGAAGTTCAGGACAACTACTTGTTGACAGTTAAAGCTTCCATTAAGGGGGATACACTAGAGGCCTGGACTAAAGTTAGTGTGCAGGTGTTGGATATGAACGACCTTCGACCACTTTTCTCCCCAACCACATATTCGGTCACCATTGCAGAAAGCACACCCCTACGCACCAGCATAGCTCAGGTCACTGCCACGGATGCAGACATAGGATCGAATGGAGAGTTCTATTACTTTTTCAAGGAGCGAATGGAGCTCTTCGCTGTGCACCCGACTAGCGGGGTTGTTTCTCTCAGTGGAAAGCTGGATGTTGACACTCAAAGTCGCTATGATCTTGAGATCCAGGCTGTGGACCGGGGAATGAAGCTCTATGGGAATAACGGTGTAAGCAGTACAGCCAAACTTTTTGTTCATGTGGAACGGATTAATGAGCATGTGCCCACACTGAGCGTTGTTACATTATCACCTGTATGGACTGAGAAGTCCCCTGTCGTAGCTGTAATCACCATAGAGGATCTTGACGAAGGGGCGAATGGAGAGATTGAGACAGTGAGCATTGTGGCTGGGGATCTTCTTGAGCTCTTCAGCATTGAAAGGACAGAGATACCAAGTAAAGAAATGGTGGATGAGGAAGTTAGTCAGACAGGATCTAATGAGTTTGTCCTTCGTGCAACAGAGCAAATCAACTGGGACAGCTATCCATTTGGACTAAACTTCAGCTTGCAGGCTCGGGACCGTGGAACACCTCAAAAGTTCTCTGCAGTGCACATGGTGCACTTACGACTGTCACGACCAGCCCCGGCAGAAGTCATATTTCAGAAGGATGAATACAAAGTTCTTTTGAGTGAAGTTGCCCCTCCTGGAACTGTTGTGGAGGCTGTGAAACTCCAGCCAGAGCCAGATGATGCGGAGTACATCCTGACCCCATCTGCTGATTCGGGGTTCTTCAGTATCAACACCATGACAGGTGTCATCAGCACGGCACGTTGGCTCACCCAACTCACACAGGAAGTATTTGAGCTTGAGGTCTTAGAAGTAGACAGTGACCTTAGGGTCAAGGTTAGAGTCATTCTTGAGGATGCCAATGATAATGCACCTTTATTTGCTCAACAGTCTTATGAGGTATTTGTCAATGAAAGTGTTGCCGTAGGCACTACTGTTGTTGTGGTGACTGCTTCTGATGGTGACCATGGGGAAAACGGGTACATTACATACAGCATGGCTAGCTTGACACCATTACCATTTAGTGTGCAGCAGTTCACCGGAGCAGTCACGACAACACAGGAGCTGGACTTTGAATCATCTTTAGAAAGTTTTAGTTTTGTGATTCGTGCTTCTGACTGGGGTTCCCCATATAGGCGTGAAAGTGAAGTCAACGTCACTGTGCACCTAGAGAATGTTAATGATAACAAACCACTATTTGAGAAAGTGGCCTGTGTTGGCATAATCTCTCGAGACCTTCCGGTAGGTGAGGTCATCACCACAATGTCTGCCATAGATATTGATGAGCTAGAGCTAGTCAAATACAAGATTCTCTCAGGGAATGAGCGAGGGTACTTTGACTTAAACCCTGATTCTGGTGTCATGACCTTACACCACTCACTCAACACTGTGGCACCCAAAAACTCTTTCAATCTAAAAATTACTGCCACCGATGGGGAACACTTCTCTGATCCTATGTTTGTAAACATATCAGTAGTGCAGGGGAAGACACCGCCCAAGAGCTTTAGTTGTACTGAAACAAGAGTAGCCCAACGACTAGCTGAGAAACTTCTCAAGAAATCCAAAGCTAGCAGTAAACCCAAAATAGAAGAAGGCTTTATTGACCTGTTCTCTGTTAACCGTCAATCACCTCAATTCGACAAATCCTTCCCAACGGACATCACTGTGCGCGAGGATGTAGAAGTTGGCATGAGTGTGTTCCAGGTAAAAGCCTTTGATGGTGATACTGGGTTCAATGGACAACTCTTATACGCCATAGCTGATGGCAACACAGACAGTTGTTTTACTATTGGAATTCTGAATGGTATAATAAGCATCTTCCTTCCTCTTGACCGTGAAAAGACTGACCGCTACCTTCTAAACATCACGCTGTACGATTTAGGCCAACCGCAAAAATCCACCTGGCGGCTTCTTACAGTTTACATAGCAGACGCAAATGACAATGCACCTCAATTTCTTCAAGACGGTGGGTACCAAGCCCGCATTCCCGAAAACACTCCTATTGGTACCGAAGTAATTCAAGTGGAAGCTACTGACAAAGATCAAGGTCTCAATGGGGAGATCCAGTATTCTCTACTCACCAGCACATCACAGTTTGGCATTAACAGCTCCAGTGGGATTGTGTATGTTGCAGGTCAGCTGGACAGGGAGTTAGTTCCCTTCTTCATATTAAAAGTGGAAGCACGAGATCGAGCAGAGCGAGCAGCCCAACAGTTTTCTGTAGCAACACTTAAAATATCACTCATGGATGTTAATGATTGTCCACCTGCATTTATCCCAAGTGTCGTCAGTGCCCGTGCACTAGAAGACCTTCCAGTGGGCACTGTCATTGCCTGGTTGGACACACAAGACCCTGACCTTGGACTTGGAGGGCAGGTGCGATACTCACTTGCTAATGACTATGATGGCCGTTTTGAAGTCGACAAGGCTAGCGGTGCCGTTCGTCTTACCAAGGAGCTGGATTATGAAACTCAACAGTTCTTCAACCTAACAGTTCGAGCAAAGGACAAAGGCCGACCTGTTTCGCTCCTGTCGGTTAGCTTTGTTGAACTGGAGGTTGTGGATGTCAACGAAAACCTGTATCCACCATATTTCTCAAATTTCGCCATGAATGGATCAGTAAAAGAAAGCGTTCGGATAGGGACTTCCGTGCTCCAGGTCTCTGCACGGGATGACGACACAGGAAGGGATGGCGAGGTGCAGTATTCCATTCGTGACGGCAGTGGTCTTGGAAGATTCACCATTGATGAAGAAACCGGTATGTGTTGATTTAAAAAAGTTTTAATGTTTAATTTCATTCAATGCTCAAAAGTGCTGCCAATTTAGTTAAATATATTGTGGATTCCTTGTACAGTTAGCTGCGGTATTTTTTCTGAGTCAAATTAATGTATTGATTTAAATAGCCAACTTTGCCTTGTGTAATCACTGGAAATTGAATAGAGCTAAACTGGGAGGGAAAAACTGAGATATATGCCACTCACGGTGACTTCCTGGGACACAAATGAAGAGTGAACAGGCTTCAGTGGTTTATCTGTCACCTCAGGCCAGTTAAACACTGCATTGGCCTACATTTTATTTGGGTCGAGTTTTGACAGTTGAGATGGAGGGGGAAAGATTGAAGTATGATGGAAATTTTGATAGTGTTAGGGTTAATGTTTCATACACTGCATTCAGTTCATGTGCACTGTTTTGATAGTGTCATTTGTTTTTGTCCAATTTTTATGTTAGACAAAGTGGGTACATGTACGTGTGTGTATCGGTGAATAATGATTTCCGCATAAAGAAATATGTGTACGTGTCGAAACGTGTGTGTGTGAGTGTGAGGTTGATTTATGAGTTGTGCCTCCATCGAGTGGACTGAATTACCACACAAAGCTCTTTTATTTACATTTATTGCAGTTGTCATGTCATTCTGTCTGACCCAAACACTTAGCTTTAACCTTCAATTTTTTCCTTCTCCCCTTTTCTCTCACTCTGTGAGAGAACGCAAAAAAAAAGTGCTTTTCTGTCAGCTAAACCGATAGCATCTGGGGTTTTATTAGTATTGCTTCTTAAGGCAAGCATCACTATTAGTTATACTTAGGGCTAGGGATTTGAACAAATTCATTTTAATGAAATTCATTTTCACAAAGTATTTAATGATAAAATTGACAAAAATAAATAAAAATAAATCCCATACACTTTATCTATGCTTTATCTATGGACTACAAAAAAAGAGTTTTCCTATAAACTGCATGGCAACCGCATAGCAACATATTAAAAAACAATCAAAACACTTTGGCAATTACAGGGCAATCACCTCTCACATTTTTTTAAAGTCAAGATGCCTTTTTAAGGCAAGATGATAATGTATAATATTTTATGTGATATCCGTTAGACTGTAAGGTGGCAGGGGTACAAAAAACTGTGAAAATGAAATGTGCGGGATAAAATAAGTGTTCCTGTTGGAAAGCTTGTTTCTAATAGATCCAAGCTGATCATTAGCTAGTGCAAGCTGGTTGATCAGCCACCGTGTTCCAACAGCCAGCTTAACCACATCAAACTGGTATGTTCCTGGTCCAATATTATTTACCATTTTGCACCAGCAAGAAACCAAGCCTAAGCTGGATTTTTCCAGCTTGATAAGAGTGTGTATGTTTATAAATTTATAGTTAAAAAAAGTGAAGATGAGACTTCAGAGGGACAGAGGGGGAAAAAAAGAGATCGGATAAAAGAGTTTGGGGTTCATAGGCCAGAGGTGTGTGTGTGTGTGTGTGTGTGTGTGTGTGTGTGTGTGTGTGTGTGTGTGTGTGTGTGTGTGTGTGTGTGTGTGTGTGCGTGTGTGTCTACTCACCCGCAAGCTGCCTGAAAATGATCTAGAGGTTTCAAAACAACCCTCAGATCTCCCGTGGTCTTTCACCTCTCCTTGGAACGAGGGAATAAGAAAATGGAGGCAAAGCCATGAATATCTGTCCATTTCTTTTAAGACTGAAACGAGAGGGTTCACCATGGCCTTTAAAGGGCATGATTCACACACAATGGTGCAGAACAGTCACCTTCTACTTTTTAAACCCTGCTACAACTCACTGTCAGCAACAAAGCAAAGTATCTCCAGCTCTCTACTTTAGTACTGTGGTAAGAGTGGTTTAAAAACATGGTTTTTGTGAGATTTGTGTCCTGGCAGCAGGTGGATCAGTGTCTGTCATGAGCCGACTTTGAGTCTTTGAGGATATCACACCTGCCTTGAGGCGTGATTTTTATTTTATTTTTTGTGAAGGCTGCAGTGTAGATATTTCAGGTGTCATTTTAAGTTGTGATTTTGAGGTGTAAGGCTCATTTTGAGGCAAAAAACCTCAGCAAACGTATTTGTTTTGATTTAGCAGCACTGAACATTCCAACAGTGGCTAACAAATGTGTATTGATATTTTTCTGAAGGTTTTGAATATTTTATACCTTTATACATATATTTTCTTTATTAGTTGGTGTAGTCATATATCATGCGCTTTAATTAATGCAGCAGGTCATCTAAATAAGAACTCTTGAGACCAGGATTTTTCAGTGCAGAAAAGCTTCAATGAGGCATGAGATTAATATAAATGGACAATTTAAAACCTGTTTGAAACACTGTTTGATGCACAGTTTTTATTTTTCCAATTCTGTTTGGTACTGCGGGTATTACAAGCCGTATAAGGCGATAATTGATGGTTCAGCATCAAACATTTACATTTACAGGATCCTTGAAAGCCTGTTTCTATGGTTGCAACCATAAATGATCAAAACATACCTCTTTGTTTTTCTCTTCACCTTTTCTACTTCCACCGTTTCTCCCTCTCATAAACGCACAGAAAAATACAAGTTTTATCCAATTGTATGCCAGCACACGAACTGGCCAAGGGTAGACACTCAAAGGGGTCAAAGGGTTGGGAACCCGTGTCAAAGGTCATGCACTCTGTGTCACTGACCTGTCACTATTTCAATGAAGAGTCTATCCGACTGTTTGCATACAGCTGTGTATCTGTGTAGATTTGATGGAAAGAATGAGGACAGGACAGAGACTGAGCGAGAAGTGCAAATAACACAAAAAGGCAGTTTGCATGTTGTACTCCACATGACATAACTGAATGTTTGTAAATGTGCGCACACACACACACACACACACACACACACACACACACACACACACACGCACTCAAGCACACACATTTTGCAGTAGCACTAGCAAGTGGGGGAATTTATTGCCCTTGTTAGCTCTGTGCTGGCATCAGCCATAAATCACCCGGGGATGGAGCGCAACTCTACAGACGCAATTACAGCTTAAAGAGCACGCGCGCACACACACAAATTGAAAGGAAACACTTCACACGTGTCTTTGTACATGCAATCAAGACTTGGAAAGCAATTTTCCCCCAAACACATACACATAAGGAGACTCAGTCTGGAACCATAAGGCATGTTCCGACAAACACGCACGCTATAGCCGAAGGATTTTCTGTGCACTTATAGCCAAGACTCTCTCTGTGCATTCTCATTTGAGCTTGGAAGCTTCTATTGTTTGCACAGCACAAACATCGATTCAAGGCTGCATCAAACATGTCAAACACAAAGTGTGAAAGAAGCCCATGCTCATTACAGCCGCCGCTGAGCAAACGCTTTTCATCTACTGGGACTTACAGTGCACTAATTGCACTGACGGTCCCTGCAGAGCTTCCTGGGGTTAAGTGCTTCGCGCAGCGCTGAAAGAGCCCCGGCTTACACTTAGACACTCGGATCCTTTACTGTTAGATTGCTGGTGTTGTACTTCAGTTCAGGTGTGTAATTAAGGGAATAGTCTTCGTTATTTACAACTCGTAATCACGTTAAATCAAAACTTGACTCCGTTTGCTTTGCAAGGCAGGTCCTGTGCACGATTCGTCAGTGAAAAATGTGCTGAAATGACTTTTCTTTGCAGATGACATCACCAAGGTCCTCTTGTTGATTCAGCCCCTCCTCTCCTTTAATATTTAACAGCTATTTTTCATGGTTCAAACCATTTTTGATGGATCTAACCAACTCTAATCAATTTGTTTTTATTATTTTTTTATATCCATTCAGATGTCATAAATATCACATAATAGAAGTACAATTCATTGCAAACTTTTTATTTTAAAGGTATTGGAAGCAATGTTAACCACTTTCACCAGACTTAGTCTCAGTCTATTGACCTTTGGCTGGATGTCTGATGCATAAGGCACACAAAATGGGCAATACTTTGGGAGTTTCAAAGTTGTCATCTGATTGGTTAAAGGGATAGTTCACCCAAAAATTAAAATTAGCCCATGATTTACTCACCCTGAAGCCATCCTAGGTGTATATGACATTCTTCTTTTCAGACGAACACAATACACCTAGGATGGCTTCAGGCTGAGTAAATCATTTTTCATTTTTGGGTGAACTATCCCTTTAAATTCTACAGGATTTCTGGGAAACACATTCTTAAACCCTGCATGAATGTTTCTCCACAAATTAGTACATATTCGGGTCTTCAACGACCTGAATCTACACTGAGCATAAACGCAACACTTTTGTGTTTGCCCTTATTTTTCATGAGCTGAAATATCTAAGACTTTTTCTATGTACACAAAAGGCCTATTTCTCTCAAATATTGTTCACAAATCTGTCTAAATCAGTGTTAGTGAGCACTTCTCCTTTGCTGAGATAATCCATCCACCTCACAGGTGTGGCATATCAAGATGCTGATTAGACAGCTTGATTACTGCACAGGTGTGCCTTAGGCTGGCCACAATTTAAGGCCACTCTAAAATGTCCAGATTTATCACACAGCACAATGCCACAGATGTCGCAAGTTTTGAGGGAGCGTGCAATTGGCATGCTGACTGCAGGAATGTCCACCAGAGCTGTTGCCTGTGAATCGAATGTTCATTTCTCTACCATAAGCCGTCTCCAAAGGCGTTTCAGAGATTTTGGCAGTACATCCAACATAGAAAAAGTCTTATATCTTTGAGTTCAGCTCATGAAAAATGGGGGCAAAAACAAAACTGTTGTGTTTATAATTTTGTCCAGTATATATCTAACAAGGATGGATCTCTACCTGTGTTTTTTGGCTTGGTTAATTTCCTGTGAATCGAGCCACTTTGAGACGCTGAAAAACGCTGTATCATGAGCTGCTCGCATGTAAATGAACACGGACGAGGTTCACTCTGAAACATACAGCGCATATATTTTGCCTGCCAACCAACAAAATAAAAACGTGACGATTTAACATTTAAAATATTAAATTAAGACATAAATATAGACATAAAGGTTATTATTGTAATTTTACAGCGTACGATAAAATAATTTTTTTTATATTATTTAATTAAATACAAAATTAAAATAGAATTATTGCAATCCATTTATTTATTTGTTCAAACTCTGAACACCTTATTATTACTGAAGGAGGTTTGAGTTGTGTTTTGTAAAGCATATACCAAATTGTGAACACCCACATTTTTCCTAAAAGAATGATTCAAACTCAAAGGCTTCAAAGTAAAAGTCTTTTTTCAGCTTTTTATACTTATTTTTATATTTTATATTATTAATACGTATTTCATATGCAGATGCACTCCCCAACAAAATCACCAAAATCATTGAAAATCCCTGTATTTTTTTCCATATCGCCATTGTCATGATACTCTGGCTTTTCTCTGAACTATATAACTTTAAATGTGCTACAAGTGAAACATCCTAAATTCTAAAACTTCCACCAGACATGGCCGCTCAGTTACACATGCCACTTTTCCATAATTGCACGATGCAAAATTTATCTCAGGTTTGTAAAATTTGTGCTCACTAACAGTAACAAAATATAATTTTCACACGACAAACTGACTCACTCGGCTTCCGGCTTTCCATATATGGGCTGCCATGTGAGAACTAGCTCATTATAGTCTTCCTAATGGCTAGACAAAGAATCTGAGCATGGCTCACAATGACATATAAAAAAAAAATTTTGACACTTTACAGAGCCTAGGGCTGTCACAGAGACAAGTGTGATATTTCAGGACACCTAATTCAGTGATATCCGTCAGGTTTTTTTTTTTTTTTTTTTAGTGCCATTTCATAAAAAAAAATCACTTATAGCAACTCTTCTGACTATGACGCTGATTTAAGAAACTACTGTAATTTCAAATCACATCCTCATTTTGTACAAAATGCACTTACAATTTACAGTAATGCACTTATTGGTCAAACAGTGCTAATGAATCTTACATTAATCTTTTTCAATCTCCTTTTTAAAAAGGATCTATCAGGCTTTTTATTTTATTTTATTTGTTTTACTTTCCGTAGTGTGTAATGTTGCTGCACAAAGCGAGTTATTCTCTATATCAGTAAACACTTGCTTGGGTTTTCTTAAGGGAACGAACACGTTCCAATATTCCTTTATTTAAATAACAAATGCAAAAACAAATGGTTCGAGGCCAATCACAAGACTCTGGTCCAGCCAACCAATCAGAGCACCTTGTGCTTTTCTAAAGGAGGAGCTTCATAGAGACAGGAACTAAACAGAGCGTTACTGACAGACTGGGAAGAAAGATGCTGCAACAATGTAAAATATGTGAAAAATATTGTGTTTTTTGAACATTCAAACATGAAATTCTATTCTAGTAGAGCCCAAAAATGAAATAAAAACTTGGTAAAAGGGCATAATAGGTCCTCCTTAAGTGTAGCTGAAGTGATTGTGTAGCTCAAAATATTCTGAGCTTTCTACCAAGACAGCAATTTTTGGTCTAGGGCAATACAGATGCATTCAATGTTCAAATTGAACGTTCAAGACCACTTATGATGCTCTAGTTCAACAGTTCACATTGGTTTTGAAACACAGCCTCCGTATATCTGCCAGTCAAGCTCTCCAGTCAAGTTCATGTCATGTCACATCCAATCAAACGCTGAAATTACTCTGTCAGCCGCGTAAAATGTTACACAGGGCATCTTCATACACCTGTCCCAGCTGATTTCCCCTTGTCTGTCTCTTGCAAAGGTTCACTTTTAGGGTCACGTAACCTGATGTGATTGGATGAAACTCTCCCTATAACCCCTCGAGGCTTTGAGCCCTAAATATAGACGCACAATAACAGAGGAAACTGGATGAGCACACCAAAATGACAGACTCAATGAAGGCTTTCTCTGTGTTTCGTCCTTCGTGTCTCTCTTTCTTTTCATTCTGTCTGTCTTTTCTTTTTCTGTCTCCGTTGCAAAGTGTGCGTAGGAGTTTCTGAGATTCCTCCGCTGAAGAAGCACCGAACACAAGAGATAAGTCCTGCTTATGCAATGCATACATTTGCGCGCTGTAACAACATAGTGCATGAGACATCTAATAGTGTAAAAATATGGTTTTCCGTATCCGAAAACATATTTAAATGTTGTTCCGACAGCCATCAGGAAACGTTTTTGCAATGTTTGCCCAAAATTTCAAATGAAAAGGCTCATTATATGGATGCTTTCAGCTCTGAGATGATGGCTCATATTTCGCTTTTGTCCGTACAATGTAAAACACAGTGATTATGAATGTTTGAGTGTGCATGAATGCACTGGTAATCCCCTGAGAATATGTCTTCCAGTCTGATGCCACTTAACAGAAACAGTGGGTCACTACAGCTACAAACCGTCATTAAATCAACCAGAAAACAACTTGAGCATTATCCAGTAAGGCCTAATTCCAGCCTATTTCTTAGGACTAACCAGATGTAAAATATTCAAATTCTGTGTTTCTCCGTCCTAAATAAACCATAATGGCCAAGTCGACGCTAGATGAAATCATCAAAGTTGATTTTTAGAGTAGATGCCCCCCTCCCGACTTCACCAGCTGGCCGAGTTTCTTTCCTTTTGTTCTCTATAGTAAGTGATTTTCTTCATATTACAGAGAATCCGAGACCTTTATGGAGTTCAGAAATAGCTGCCAGTCTTTCATTGCACAGAAGATAGCGCTTCTCATTTGCTCAGAACCAATGATGTGTTGCTGCAGTCTGAGGTTTTCTTTTTACATTTTTTTTTTTTCTTATTCCACATCTTGGCCTTTATAAATCATTTAAAGTGGCCATATCATGAAACACTGGATTTTTTCTTGCTCCTTGCAGTTAATTGTAGTGATATTTTAATGCCTAAAGCTGAAGCAAAGCTCTTCCTTTCCCAGAACTGTAAAAATGAAGGATCACGTGACACTGAAGACTGAAGTGATGATGCTGAAAAATCAGCTTTTATCTCAGAAATAAATGACATTTTAAAATACAGTAAAATAGAAAACAGATAATATTTAAAACATTTTGGTCAAATACAATTACAATTATTTTTGGTCAAATAAATGCAGCTTTGGTGAGTTTAAAAACTGATCCCAAGCTTTTGTAAGTCTTAAAGGTATAAAAATACCAATATTTAAGTCAAATTTATAGTCTTATTTGGTGGCAAAACCATGGCCTAACATAAATAAATAATGAAAAAAAGACTAAAGTGTGTATTGGACCCTTGAAGCATCTCTAATTTTGAGGTTGTAAGTTTGAAGTGACTGACATTTGAGCGACCTGTAGGAAGTGTTATGTAATTGTGATGTTGTGTAATTGCGTTCTGTGGTTTAGCGTTTCACTGGCGTCTGTGGTTGGTGTGTTCGACGGCACTGACGCTGTGCGGTTTTCTCCAGAGCTGTGCGGCTTTTTTAGTGTGTTGAGAGGTGGTGTTTAGGAGATAGTAAAGTCTGCTCCCTGTCATCACTTTCTTAACACCCTACTTTAAAACCACAGGGATATTTTCATACGACTGAATGTGTGAATTTGCCTTTCTGACACACACACACACACACACACACAAGCTGCTCTACCCAGACAGTGAATGTGCCTCCTACGCTTGTGTCTCACTCACAGGCTTACACAAGTGTCTAACGCACACTGACAGATAACACCTTCCACACACACACACACACACACACACACACACACCATATACATCCTGCTAAAGTGTTAATTGGCTTCATTTAAATTTGCTTTAAATAAACGCTGGTGATTTAGTAGACCTACATCAGTATTGCATGGATTCGTGTGTGCGTGTTTGCTGTTGTGTGTTTTTGATGGAGAGACACTTTTTGGGATCTGTTATACAGTACATACTTCATTCAGGTTGCTAGGTTACAACCTGGAAAAATTTTCCTGAATGAAGTATGATGTCCCACTAAATGCGCACAAAATGTCACAACACCCTTTATCTAATCACTATTTGTAATTATACTGCTGAGATTACAATTACAAAATTAGAAATTACAATTCTGCAAAACATCACTACCACAAACTAAAGAAAGTCATAGAGATTTAGAATGATGTAAGGGTGAGAAAAGTGATTTTTCCTTTTTGGGTGATCTGACTTAATCACAAAAGTGTAGGGAAGCAGAGCCTTTGCACACACACACACACACACACACACACACACACACACGCACACACACACACACACACACACACACGCACACACACACACACACACACACACACACACACACACACACACACACACACACACACACACACACTTACTTGTAATACCAACTCTTGTGCCACGTCTTGAAAGCACCAGGATCAATTATTAAACCAAAGATTAGTCAAAGATCAAAGATTGGAAAATAGATTACATAAACACAGAGAAACCCCCTCATTTCCTCTCATCCTAATTCACATCGCTTTTGATTCTCCCCTCAACTTGAAGCTGATTTGTATTCCGCTCTTAACGAATCTATATGTGACCTGCATATTTAATGAGCGAGCAGCGTAGCAGACTATCTCACTTACACACCCCGAGTTACTGTAAGAGGATGCTGGGAAAGGCAGGATGGAGATAATTGGGGTCTAATTAATAATTGATCACTGAGATAATGCCAATGAACAGCATTACGAACACACATATTTGCACACATATTGTGGATGCCTCATACCATCCGTTTGCCTCTCTTTCATTGATAGAGCAAATAAACAACAAATACATTTGTTGAAACAAAAAAACAAAAAATAGTATCGGAATCGGCCCATTTGCTTGTAAAAAATCGGCCATCGAAATCAGCCATGCTTCATAATCGGTTCACCCTTAATTGACTCATATCGTTCTTATCTAGGTCAGACAGCAGGAACACGACATCCGACGAAAAGAGGAATTATCTCCCCATTTCCACTCGTTTATTTGCCTCGCTTTCTCTCACTCGCTCTCGCTTTCCTATCTGCTCGCTCAGCTCTGGCAGAAATATCAGCTTCCAACCAGGACCGTGTGTGTGTGTGTGTGTGTGTCTATGTAGGGCTTGAGTGTTGATTCGTCTATAATAATATAGTAATATAGTAATTACTATAATAATAATAAAGTAATATACAAATGTATATAAATATAATTATATACAATAGATGTCTTTAGAAGAATATAATTCTCAAGTCAAGTCACCTATTTATATAGCGCTTTTTACAATACATATGGTTTCAAAGCCTTTACAGTGATAACAGGAAACTAATGCAACAAAGTTTGTTTCTAGAAGAAAATAGTGTTATAGTCCAACTTAAGTTCAATGATGGTTCATTTCTATTGTAAAAAAGTTATTAATTTAGTTTATTTATCTATACAACCACTCAGGAGAAAACAGTGATGTGATCGTCCAGCTCAGTTCAGTTCAGTTCAGATCAATATTATTGTTGAATATTAAGTGTCCTCAACTTAGCAAGCCAAAGCCTATATATATATATATATAATATCATCTATAGGAATTATAATTAGCTTTAAATAAAACAATAAATGTCTATGGAATGACCCGTTTTCGAAGAATGTGAGGTTGTCGATGTGTTTCAGGCTGTTCAGAGTGTGTGTAATCTGGTTGAATGAGCCGCACTGGTTTTGCGGTAAATGGTGTGAGATGAGTCTGGTTTGTCAGGGCTGGACTTCCAATCTGTGTCTCTGATTGGCTAAAGTAAGTTTCTATTACCTCAGATAATAGAACACACTCTCTCTCTCTCTCTCACTCTCTCACACTCTCTCTCTCTCTCTCTCGGTATCTCTCTTTTTTTTCTCGTCGTTTTCTTCCATGTCGAGATTCTTCAGGCATTTCTGCTGGTGTTCCGAATATATTACATGCGCTCTCCCTCTAGCACAATGAACTAAAGGATTTTATGAATCCTACAGGCTAACAGACTGAATTATTGATGTCACACACATACACACAGTTACACACAAAAGCTCAGACTGTTTTTCAGTACAGCGAAACTTTATCTGATTCCTTTACCTGGTTCGAGAAGTCTGATTCTATAGTTCTCTTGCAGAAATTTACCATAGTTTCTGCCAAAACACATAGGCAAATAAAAGTACATAGACACTGTGTGTGTATGTGTGTGTATATATATATATATATATATATATATATATATATATATATATATATATATATATATATATATATATAATAAAAGCAAAGTCCTGCTTTTTGTGGCAAATCTGTGCCCCAGACGAACTGCTTTTCTTTTCTTTGTTGTTTTGTTCTGTTTCTTTTTTTGTTGTTGTTTTTTATCCATGGACATAATTTAATTTTTGTTCCCCTAGACTGAAGGCCTCAGTTTATACGGTTACATGGAGCGTTTGAAAATGTCGGGCCTGTTATTGAGGTTAGAGGCTCAGGTTTTATTTTGTCTTTAGCCTGAGGGTTGTGTTTTCTTCTGCTGCGTTTCGGCTACATGACTTATGGAAGCGACCTCCTTATTGATCTAAATTTACCACAACCTGTGAGCTGCTGTATCGCATACACACACAGAAACAGTTCTTTTTAAAGGTGCATCACCACAGAACTACTGTAATAAATGATGAGATGAACAGGTTTGCAGAACACTCGCCATTGGCCAGCCAGACGGGGAGCTCCGCCCTAAACTCATGCCATTGGTTGGGCCATTGTTGCTGTGTTGGGACACTCAAACAGCAATGTTTGGAAAAGTCACACCCTTTTCATGGAAACAACCTGATAAATTGCTTGCTTAGTTTATTAATCTGGGATGTGAGACAGTATTTTAGCATTAAAACAATTTGCAAACCTCCGCTTTAATGTTTCTACTCAGTAATTGCTTTTTTGACAGTAATTATTGCTATCAAAGTTAATGAGTTTTTCTCAGTGTAGCACACATTAACTGAGAAACTAAATGAATAATTCTGCCACTGTTTCACTGGAATTAAAATGTACAGATTGTGATGTTTTCATGCACTTTATTTTGCAGGTGTCATCTACACTACAGATCTGTTGGACCGAGAGACACAGGACTCCTATTGGTTGACGGTGTATGCCACTGATTTGGGGGTGGTACCGCAGTCAGCGGCACTACAAGTGTACATACAAGTAAGTTAGTGTGCATCATATTTGAGATGTCATGTGGTCTTGTATGACATATGTATAATATATATATATAATTCTGTCATTTTGTGTGTCTGCGTGTCTCAACAGGTTGAGGATGTTAATGATAACTCTCCCCTAACGTCTGAACCGATGTATCACGCCACCATTCCGGAAAATTCCCCGAAGGACCAATCAGTCATTCAGATCCAGGCACAGGACCCTGACGCCACGGAAACCGAGCCCCGCCTGTCATTCCGTATCTCCAGCGGCAACCCGCAGAACTTCTTCAGCATCAACCCGCGCACTGGTCAGTGCCCTGTCAATCAAACCGCATTTGCTTGATAGGTGGAATAAATGAATGTCAGTTCTGATAAGTTGAGTTTATATGTGTATACCATGGTACAGTGTTGGTATAAGTTGGCAAAACCATTTCATATTTATATACCACTGTAAACCCTAACGCTCAAAAAAAATTATTATTTTGAGTAGGGCCAACTCAAATTATACAAATTAGTTCCATCAAATTAACTTTTATGAGTATTTAGAACTTTCTTTTTCTTTTGAGTTCACAAAACTGGCACATTTTAAGTAAGTTGAATTGTTTCTTTGTTATATGAACAAACTTAAATTTAACTGAAACTGGGCTGGGATTTCTATTTTCCAGCATGCTTTGCCATGACACTCAAAAGGGAGAGTTAATGCTAAAATTAAGTGTTATATCATGTTTGTTTGTTTTTTTGTGCCAGATTAATATTAAGTGTGAGATTTAGTAGTGTTTAATGTTTTGTTTTGTTATGCTAGTTTAGAAGAGTTTCTGTTATGTTGGATTTTTTGGGGTTACCATCATGTGGAGGATGAGCTTAGTTTGAGAACAGTGTACAGTATGTTAAATGTTTTAAATTGCTGTACTCAATCAGAAAGTGCTATGCAATGCTGATGCTTTCAAAGCTTTGTGTAACCAATTAGAAAGGTAACATTTATTGAATTAGCTGGTTAAATCTTAGCCTGGCTCTGCCCTCCTACGTACTTCCATTCAATTTTCATTTTCCTTCAGTACTACATCTGGGTTTGTGGTATATTCGTGGGTTTTCTCCAGTCAATTTTTTACTGGTCCAATCAGCAAACAGAGGGAGTGGCTGAGAATGATGATGTTGAGGTTGTGCGCTAGTTTGAGTCGTCATACGTCACGACCAAACTTTAGCGATTGATTATGGCAAGTCATGGCTCTGAGCAGATCCAATAGTTTTAAACTTCAACAGAGTACCCGCCTCCAAGGAAGTTAACGCTTGTCAATGGCCAGACTCTCTGTTCAAATGAAATGTACGAGAGTCTGGTAGGACAAGGCTAGTTAAATCTAGCTAAGTTTCCACTATTAAAAATATTTTAGTTGAGATTGCATGATAATTTTAAGTTGTGTATGAATTAGCTTACTCAAATATTTCAAGTTAAGAGCAATTAAAATGTATGATTACAAAATAAAAATCTGCAAGTTCTGCTTACTTAAACGTTACATTTCTGAACTTAAAAAATGTGACGTAACCGATTACCTCAAATTATTTGAGTTTTGCCAACTTATTCGGGTTTACAGTGTGGTGTTTACAAGGTACTATGATTTTACCATGGTACTATGTTTAAAAATAATGGTAATACCTTTTAGTCCTGAACATACTGTAAGTTTGTGATGTAGGTAAAGCTAAGTCATATGCATTAAGTAATTCTGCTCGTTTAGTATTTAAATTCACTTAATTAAATATGTATGTGCATCTGGGTGCGTGAGTTCTTAAGGTCTGTCACTGTTCTCCGCATCATGACATCACCGTCTGGGCATACTGTTAACCCTGGCTCCTGATTGGCTGGTGCTATGGTTTTGCTCTTGATTGACAGATTAATTTCATAGTCATAGGCCCTTCCCTCCAGCCACGCGCCCCATAGTGCATGTCAGCTGGAAGTGCCGACCCTAATTAAAAACTTTGTAAAGGTCACAAAAGGTCAAGCTGTCAGAAAGACGGAAGGCACCAGCAAAAGGAAAGCAGCCTGAGAAAAAGATCAGAACGTGCTGTGAGGTTTGATGCAATAAGTCTGTTTTCACAAACTGTATTTTCTGAAAAACTCAACACATCAATTTTCTGCAGACTTTTGTCTGTGTGTGTGTGTGTGTGTGTGTGTGTGTGTGTGTGTGTGTGTGTGTGTGTGTGGCAGAAGTTCGATCTTTGTGAGCTGGTTACAGATCAATGTGAAAGCATCGGTCACCATCTATGGATCCTTCTGGAAAAAGAGTCCAGTTAAATGTTACATTACTGAACACAATACCTAATCTATCTACCGATCTGTCTGTCTGTCTGTCTGTGTGTCTGTCTATCTGTCTATCTATCTATTTGTCTAACATCTATCTATCTATCTATCTGTCTAACATCTATCTATCTATCTATCTATCTATCTATCTATCTATCTATCTATCTATCTATCTGTATATCTATCTGTCTAACATCTATCTATCTATCTATCTATCTATCTATCTATCTATCTATCTATCTATCTATCTATCTATCTATCTATCTGTCTATCTATCTATCTGTCTCTGTGTCTGTCTGTCTGTCTGTCTGTCTGTCTGTCTGTCTGTCTATCTATCTATCTATCTATCTATCTATCTATCTAATCTATCTGTATGTCTGTCTAACATATATCTGTCTGTCTGTGTGTCTGTCTGTCTATTTATATATACACTCACCTAAAGGATTATTAGGAACACCTGTTCAATTTCTCATTAATGCAATTATCTCAACTCAACTCAACTTTTATTTGTAAAGTACTTTCAAAATCATTAAAATGGACCAAAGTGCTGTCCACAGGTAATAAATATCTATAAAATACACAGAACATAAAATTACATCAAGACATGACTCCCAGAGAATCAGATCACAAATCACTCACAGTTGCTCACACCCAGAAAATCAAGACACCAAGCACTCGCCGTTCTCAGACCTAATCAAATGCCAAAGGCTTGATGAAATAAATAAGTCAAGTCCTTTTTAAAAATATCCATGCTTGACGAGGATTTTAAAGATAATGGCAACACATTCCAAAGTGCAGGAGCCGCCACGGCGAAGGCGCGATCTCCACTACGCCTCAAGCGAGACCGTGGGACGGTTAGAAGCATGTTCTGAGAGGAGCGTAGGTGACGTTGAGACTGATAAGGGATTAACATGTCCTTTATATATTTCGGAGCTTGGTCATGCAGTGCTTTAAAAACAAACATTAACACCTTATATTGTATTCTGTATTTAACAGGTAGCCAGTGAAGGGATATCAAAACAGGTGTTATATGATCCCGTTTTCTGGTGTTTGTTAAAAATCTCGCTGCAGCATTTTGGACATGCTGAAGACGAGTGACAAGTGATTCACTTATGCCTAGATATAGAGCATTACAATAATCTAACTGGGTTGAGACAAAAGCATAGCACAATCTCCAAGTCCTTATATGAAAGGATTGGTTTCAGCTTCGACAATTTCCTTAACTGAAAAAAAAGAGGATTTCACAACGCTGTTAACTTGATGATCAAAGCGCATTTCAGAATCGAAAAATACTCCAAGGTTCTTCACAAAACTACACATATTGTTGGATAATAGTCCATAATTCCCAGCCAGACCATTCCCAAGCTCCTTGTTCCCAAACATAATAAACTCAGTCTATCTAATCAACCAATCACATGGCAGTTGCTTCAATACATTTAGGGGTGTGGTCCTGGTCAAGACAATCTCCTGAACTCCAAACTGAATGTCAGAATGGGAAAGAAAGGTGATTTAAGCAATTTTGAGCGTGGCATGGTTGCTGGTGCCAGACGGGCCGGTCTGAGTATTTCACAGTCTGCTCAGTTACTGGGATTTTCACGCACAACCATTTCTAGGGTTTACAAAGAATGGTGTGAAAAGGGAAAAACATCCAGTATGCGGCAGTCCTGTGGGCGAAAATGCCTTGTTGATGCTAGAGGTCAGAGGAGAATGGGCCGACTGATTCAAGCTAATAGAAGAGCAACTTTGACTGAAAATAACCACTCGTTACAACCGAGGTATGCAGCAAAGCATTTGTGAAGCCACAACACGCACAACCTTGAGGCGGATGTCTCGATTTCTGTTGAGACATTCAGATGGTAGAGTTAGAATTTGGTGTAAACAGAATAAGAACATGGATCCATCATGCCTTGTTACCACTGTGCAGGCTGCTGGTGGTGGTGTAATGGTGTGGGGGATGTTTTCTTGGCACACTTTAGGCCCCTTAGTGCCAATTGGGCATCGTTTAAATGCCACGGCCTACCTGAGCATTGTTTCTGACCATGTCCATCCCTTTATGGCCACCATGTACCCATCCTCTGATGGCTACTTCCAGCAGGATAATGCACCATGTCACAAAGCTCAAATCATTTCAAATTGGTTTCTTGAACATGACAATGAGTTCACTGTACTAAAATGGCCCCCACAGTCACCAGATCTCAACCCAATAGAGCATCTTTGGGATGTGGTGGAACGGGAGCTTCGTGCCCTGGATGTGCATCCCACAAATCTCCATCAACTGCAAGATGCTATCCTATCAATATGGGCCAACATTTCTAAAGAATGCTTTCAGCACCTTGTTGAATCAATGCCACGTAGAATTAAGGCAGTTCTGAAGGCGAAAGGGGGTCAAACACAGTATTAGTATGGTGTTCCTAATAATCCTTTAGGTGAGTGTATATCTATGTCTATCTATCTATCTATCTATCTATCTATCTATCTATCTATCTATCTATCTATCTATCTATCTATCTATCTATCTATCTGTCTGTCTGTCTGTCTGTCTGTCTGTCTGTCTGTCTGTCTGTCTGTCTGTCTGTCTGTCTGTCTGTCTGTCTGTCTGTCTGTCTGTCTGTCACATTAGTCTCTCTCTT
Source organism: Semotilus atromaculatus (assembly GCA_031834385.1). Classification (NCBI taxonomy): domain Eukaryota; kingdom Metazoa; phylum Chordata; class Actinopteri; order Cypriniformes; family Leuciscidae; genus Semotilus; species Semotilus atromaculatus. Next base: position 23,990,437 of record JAULUF010000015.1, read on the forward strand.
TCCTTGTTGCAGATGTGTGAACTGCTTGATTTGAGTGTTGTATTTGTTTGTAGTGAAAGCTGTCTGAATGTTAATCAAACAGATCCCCCACCCCCTCCCCCCCTCCCTCCTCCTCTCACCTTTCGGCATCATGAGAAAGGCCATTTTGGCCTCATCTTGTTTTAATGTGTGTGTGTAACAGAAACAATTATTCATCACCACCATCTAGCTGGAACTTGTTTGTCTGTTTATGTGTATAGATTACATGAATTATTGATGGCGAGTCAAATACGCCGAGCGCAAAGAGAGAGATGAAATTACCGCTCTCAGGAAACTTCATTCAATTCCAGGTTTAAATAAAGTACATATGAAGAGGAAACTTGTGGGGAAGTATTGAGCGATACAGCAAAGATGACTTTAGAGGTGAACACAAGGGTCATTTTATTATTCTCCTTTAAAGCAGAGCTGAAATTGATGTTCCCGAGATAGCAGAGTTGATTTTTCAAACGTTTCTTCTCAAGCGTACTCCGTAGGAACAACATGATGCACAGCTTTGTAAATATAACCTTGTTATATATGTGTTTATTTAATTAATGATATATTTGAGTCACAGGAGTTTTTTCCATGCTGCAAGGAAATGTTTATTTATTGACACATTTCTCAGAATACAGAGCCAGTGTGTGTGTGTTTTTTTAACGTGTGTGTGTTTGTGTGTGTGTGTGTGTGTGTGTGTGTGTGTGTGTGTGTGTGTGTGTGTGTGTGTGGGTGTGTAGTCAGTGGGGTTGCCGGCAGATGTAATGAGTGTATTTCGATGATGCACTGCAGCGTTTTGTGAAGGTGACTCCAAAACAAAACATCTTTAGTTCTTTCACAAGACTGGAGTTTGCACACGCTCCCTAGACAAGACAGCACTTCTTTTTCGTTCACTCCCTAGACTGCTTAACACATCTGCTGGAACATTTAAAAGTTGTATTGTGTCTTACACACGTTGCGTAGAGTGATCCCTGAGCAATCTGAAGTCTCTTATGATAGTTTACACATGCTTCTGAAAGAGTTCTTTACTGTCATATGGGACGTAGCTTGTACACTTTATTGCTTCTGCAGATGTGTTTGTAACTGAGGAGTTTTATACACACACCCTAAACAATTCACTGCACCCTTGGGGTTTGATCGATGCCATAATACCAGCAGCCTCTGGTATCAATGCTAAAACACAGACAACAAAAGGGCAGGAAAGGGGAAAAGGGCGATTTTAGCTTAGTCCAAAATAATTAAATTCATTGCATCCTTTCAATAGTGTAAAGAAAGCGTAACATAGAACACAACCAACCCACATATAATAATAATAATAGTAATTTGTAACTATTATTAGTAGAACCTATAAAGTAGTAACACCTCTGTACCTATAAAGGAATTTAGAACTGAACCGTTTACACAAGTTCTCTCTGAACAATTGAACTCTTGTATTAGTTCATTCCCATCATGGTTTACTGACACACTTCCTGGGCTCCTGAGCCGTTTATGCACAATCCCTAAGCATCATTTTGCTCCTGATGTATTTGCATTCATTTTGCTCCCGAACATCCCACCAGACTTTATACGCGCTGTCTTGGGCTGTGCGGATGGATGGATGAATGGGTAGATGGCGAACAGATGATTGAATAGGTAAATAGATGGATGGAGGAAAGCATGTGTGCCAAAATTATCTTCTTTTTTTTGTCACACCTGCCAGTAGTGGGTGAATTGAGAAAATGTGATGGTCGTAAATATTTCTTACCAGCTATTTTTCTTTCTTTTTTTAAAAAGAAGAGTTAAAGTTTTTGTTGTTGTTGTTCTTTGTGTGTTTGATTGAAATGTAGCATCTATCTATCTATCCATCCATCCATATATCTATCTGTCTGTCTGTCTGTCTGTCTGTCTGTCTGTCATCTATCTATCTATCTATCTATCTATCTATCTATCTATCTATCTGTCTGTCTGTCTGTCTGTCTGTCTGTCTGTCTGTCTGTCTGTCTGTCTGTCTGTCTGTCTGTCTGTCTGTCATCTATCTATCTATCTATCTATCTATCTATCTATCTATCTATCTATCTATCTATCTATCTATCTATCTATCTATCTGTCTGTCTGTCTGTCTGTCTGTCTGTCTGTCTGTCATCTCTATCTATCTATCTGTCTGTCTGTCATCTATATCTATCTATCTATCTATCTATCTATCTATCTATCTATCTGTCTGTCTGTCTGTCTGTCTGTCTGTCTGTCTGTCCTCTATATCTATCTGTATGTCTGTCTTTCTGTCTGTCTGTCATCTATATCTATCTATCTATCTATCTATCTATCTATCTATCTATCTATCTATCTATCTATCTGTCTTTCTGTATGTCTGTCTGTCTGTCTGTCTGTCTGTCTGTCATCTCTATCTATCTATCTATCTATCTATCTATCTATCTATCTATCTATCTATCTATCTGTCTTTCTGTATGTCTGTCTGTCTGTCTGTCATATCTATCTATCTATCTATCTATCTATCTATCTATCTATCTGTCTGTCTGTCTGTCTGTCTGTCATCTCTATCTATCTATCTATCTATCTATCTGTCTTTCTGTCTGTCTGTCTGTCTGTCTGTCTGTCATCTCTATCTATCTATCTATCTATCTATCTATCTATCTATCTGTCTGTCTGTCTGTCTGTCTGTCTCTCTGTCTGTCATCTCTATCTATCTATCTATCTATCTATCTATCTATCTATCTATCTATCTATCTGTCTTTCTGTCTGTCTGTCTGTCTGTCTGTCATCTCTATCTATCTATCTATCTATCTATCTATCTATCTATCTATCTATCTATCTATCTATCTATCTATCTATCTATCTATCTATCTGTCTTTCTGTCTGTCTGTCTGTCTATCTGTCTCTCTGTCTGTCATCTCTATCTATCTATCTATCTATCTATATATCTATCTATCTATCTATCTATCTATCTATCTATCTGTCTGTCTGTCTGTCTGTCTCTGTCTGTCATCTCTATCTATCTATCTATCTATCTATCTATCTATCTATATATCTATCTGTCTATATATCTATCATGTCTGTCTGTCTGATAACAACATCAATACACCCATTTTATGGAAAATAAAAACTCACTTCCTTTAATGCATGTAACAGAGATGTTGCGGTATGGATTTCTGTAGAAAAAAAAAAAAAAGTTATTTGAAACAAATTTCTGTGGGTTTCCACTGATTCAAAAGTTCAAAGATGCTCGGCAGTCAGTAAACAGACTCTCCTGTAAACGCGGCGACGGCAGCTCTGAGTGTGTAAGATCAGAGGAGGGAGAACTAAACACAAACACTTCCATCATTATTAGACAGTCGCTTCAGTCGAGCGCATGAACGTCTTTCATTTCATTCACTTAAGTCAGGTAAAAACAGCGAGGGCCAGACTGTCGTTCCAGGATTTCAAATGATGCATTATGTAGCAGTTCCTAACTCGATTTTCTACACCCGTCACAGTCTATTTGGACGGATGAATGCTTGTGTGGACGGATGGAGGGTCAACAGTGACTGTTAACAGCGTTCAAACTGCTGCTCGGTTATACAATATTGCTTGTTTTTTAGCTATAAAAGGCTTCGAGGTGCTGCGAAATCTCTCTTTCTCTCGTCTGCTTGTCTCAGCAGTAATTTGTGTCTCTCTGAATCTCGTCTGCAGGTTTTACACATTGGTGGGTTCATCTCCTCCAACCCCGAGTTCTCCTCCTCGTCTTTCATCCTCTCATTCTCCCATTCTCTCTCATCCTAACACCCTCCTCTCCTCCCCCTCTCGCCGTATCCCCCTCCCATTCTCTCGTTCACAGGGCCTTATACGTGTCTTTTTGTCTATTTCTCTGTTTCGTACTCTTCCATTCCGTCCCCCTGCGACTCTTTAACATCCTTCCGTCCCGCTCTTCCTCTGTTCTGTCTTCCTCCTCATGATGAAAGACTCTAAGAATAGCTCTCTCTATGTCTGTTGCATCTTCTACAGCATGTAAACACCCTGTTTTCACTGTTCCTGAACCAGTCGTACGGTGCATTTCACCACAACTGCTCCTGGATCAGCTCTGCCCTGCTCACCATGATTACGATCTTTCTGATTATCCTCTATAACGGATCATTTGGAATAATAGATGTCTCCCAGAGTTTTATCAAAAGGATCATTCGTCATTTCTGCACTAAAATGGCCTGAAGAGCAGTAAGAAGCCATATCTTTAAAGGACTTCACTAGTGATGTTTTATCTGTAATGTACTGACAGAATTAGGCCATTGATATACTCAGAGGAAGAGAAAAAAAAACATATGAAAGTAAGCACGACCAATGTATTGCAAGTTAGGCTCTAAAAGTCTGAGAACACTAACAAAACTAGCAAAATCATTGTTTTTGGAATCGAAGAACATATACAGTACTACTTTAAACTCTGGAATCACTAAATTAATCATAGGTTATTCATTTATTATATCTACACTCCTATTTATTTTTATTTTTTTTTGAAAAATAGTTTGAAATCAACTACCTTCATATGGAAGCTTGTTTCCGCCACAGAATGAAAAATAAAAATGTAATTACGACTTTTTATCTTACAATTCCGCTTACATCTCGCAATTCTGAAGTGCGTGATATAAAGTCGCAATTGCGTGTTATAAAGTCAGAATTGTGAGATATAAATTCGCAATTGCGAGAAATAAACTTGAAATTCAGTTAAAAAACATCCGTTTATATCTTGCGATTCTGATTTTATAACACGCAATTGTGAGATATAAAGTCAGAATTGCATGTTATTAAGTCGCAATTCTGAGAAAAAAAGTCATTCTTTTTTCCTTGGAATTGGACTTTATAACTCGCAATTGCGAGTTTATATCTCACAATTCTGAGAAAAGATGTCAGAATTGCGAGATATAAACTCACAATTGCGTGTTATAAAGTCAGAATTGCGTGATATAAAGTCAGAAAAAAAATCTCGCAATTCTGACTTTATAACATGCGATTCTGACTTTACATCTCGCATTTCTGAGAAATCTTGCAATTGTGAGATAAAAAGTTGCAATTATCTTTTCAAATGTTTTATTCTGTGGCGGGAACAAGCTTCCATAGCTTCGTCATAAAGCAGAAATACCAGACATAATGCAGCCTTTAAATATTGCATTGGACAACAGGCAGGGACGTGCACAGGAATTTTGAGGGGCAGTTGCTCTGACCTGAAAAAAGGGCAACTCACAAAAAAACAACTCACGGGCTATATGAAGGACTGAGAATAACAGGGTCTTTATTAAAATATATATACACAAAGAAGTAAAAAACTGAAATGCAGCAATCACCTTAACTACTACTAATAATAACACAGAAAAATATGACTTGAGTCATGAAAATCCCTACATCAATATCCCTATCAATATCCTATCAAGTCACTGATAGGTTTCTCCAAATTTACATACTAAACAACATGCAAAGCTTCAAAGGAGAAGCCGCCTATTAGGGGCCATTTCAACAAAAAAGAAAAAAAAAAGAAAAAAAACATTTAATTGTCTTGCTACACTGCAGCATAATAAAATAGTCTCACACTCCACTAATATTTCTGTGAATTGAATTAATCTTGCACTTTTTTGCTTTATGTCTGAATATATTCAGTTGAATTTTGCCCATACAAATTGCCTTATCTGACCGTGTTTATGTCCAAACTCAATGCCTCATATTATGGTCTTATTTATAAAGATTGCAAAACGTCAGAGATGACAGGTTTATGATATACAACTTTGTAAATCGTATACAAAATGTATTAACAATGTGTTAAATGCCACCAAAATACACATGAGAAAAAGAGTTCCTCATATTATTGTTTATTGTTTTTTTTAATGATTATTAATTTTTTATTCTGTATTTTTTTAAATTTGAAAATAAATAATCTGGATTGAATTGACGGATGGGGGAAAACTCGCTTCTAATCAAATAAATAAATAAACGCTTAGATTTCGGGAAAAAATACAATCCTTTTTTAACCTTTTGGCTTCCCGTACATTCAGTTGTGCTTCTTGCTTGTATTCAGTTCTGATGGTACGTATGGTAACTCGGCAACTACGCATGATTTGTATTATGATTGCGTAAAGGGAACACGAATTGGGGTAGGGAACAGGATCGACTGCTTCACCGGTCGCGTGCAGCGCTGCAGCCACGGAAACAGAGTTTTGCCCTTAACCCACTGACTTTCACTTTCGGTGCCCGAATGGAAGTGAATGAGGCTTTGCGATTTTTTTGTTTTTTGTTTTGATCTTTTATCTAAGCCTACTGAAATTCTGCATCTATTGGACTATTTATTTATTTTCCCCCTCGGAAGGGCAACGTGAGTCGAGAAGGGCAATGGGCAGTTGCCCGGGCAACCTGAGCAACCCCCCTGTGCACGTCCCTGACAACAGGGGTCCTTCGAGTCCAAAAGGTTGAGAACCACCTGCTTACAGTTTATGACCTTTACTTTATAAAATAATGCATTTGCCTTTTGCATAACCTTGTTTAATAATACTGTTTATTAAGAATAATCTGTCTAAAGGCCTGTTCCCACCATATTCTCGCAAAAGTCCACATCACAACTATAACGATAACGGCACAGAGGAACAATATAGTTGGAATCAATGTCAGAAAGAGTTTTTCCAGCTAATGAACAATGAAAACATTGACAGCTAATCAGAATCCTGCATAGAGTGCAACATTGCCCGCCCCCTTGAATCCCATGAAGCATTGCTGCGAACAGCATAATTGGATTAAAAATTATGGGGAAATATAAAACTGCTCATTTATGAATGTTGATTACAACTTACAGTGCTTCAAGTGAGCGGGCGGAGCTAAAGAGCTATTTTGGTGCATTGCTTTTTTCGACTCTCTGATTGGTGTAATATTCTGTACAGCATTATGGGTAATGTAGTTTTTTAGTTTTTTTTGTAGTTTTTTTTACCATGAACAACCTCTTAACTCAGAGTACGTTTGTTTTTAAAGGAGTTTTTACTTCCGGAACCAGACTGTTGCACTCGAATGAGAGCTCAAGCTTTTAAAGTGGCAGACGATAAAACTGAAATAAACAGAATGATAGTGTACGTACTCTAATATGGATATCGCAATAGTTACAGTTCTTGCTGTAAACGGCTTTAAAAGACATTTTCTAATTTGCTCAAACAACAGTGCAAAAGCTAGCATTAAATTATGGGATGCCGTTTTGACATTTAGAAAAAAAACGTGTTATTTAAAACCCAGCATAAATTGCTCATTCTCAGTTTCTGGCTCTCTGGTGAAATCTGTCACTCTCTCGGTTCTTTGTCTTCTTCAGACAGCTGTTGATTTATGGATACAGTGTGATCTCAGCGTGTGTGCGGCCCCGTTTATGTTCCTCTGGTGCTCGTGTGTTTGGAATTTATGACGGCGAAAAACATGGACTCCGTCAATGAATCACAGGCGCACTCAAATGGGCCAGTTTCCCACCTGCAGCCATTTGACGCACACAAAACACACGCAACGCCGGCAATTTCCAGAGGTTTTGATGTTATTTTTATCCCCAATGAGTTTCTTGGGAACGCAAGGCCTCCATGTGGACCTTTAATGACTATAGTTTGTACACATGCAAACAAGGACGAAATCAATTCCACTGCCATGTTGATAAAGGAAACTACGGCTCATGCATATTCTAAACGCAACAGATAACTGGCCTGTATACGTAGGTATCCTGTTATATACCGCTCATGCTATTGCTACTTTAGTTAATTGCTTGTAATCACTCGTCTCTAATTAATATGCTAATTCCGATGAATGCAGCTGTTCTTCAGCTACGCACACACTCTCTCTTTCTCACACACATACTGATTGGATCCTTATACATAGACTCCCTCATTAGCGGATCCATTGCTGTTAGTTAAAAGTAGGTTAAGATAGAGTTTCGCCTATAAAAGTGTGTGTCTGGGGATTTGTTTGTGGCGGATTTTATGTTGATTTGTTTTTTGAGTACTTTATATTATAGACGTCGCATTAAAAGTATGTGTGGGTGTGCGCGAGTGTTCGGCGTCCAACGTTTGAGCTCTAATCCATCCATTTTCCCCCTGTATGAGGACTTACTTTCCCACACACGCTGGTCCAGAGCGGTAGCTGTGTAACTGAGCCTCTGGTTGCCATGACAGTGAGTTCAGAAGTCTGGAGACCCCCTCCGTCGACGGGCTTTTGCTCGCCAAATCTAGTAAACCCCATTCAGGTACACCAATTACATCAGCCTTACTTTCTTTTCTTTCTTTTTTTTTTGCTGTAGCACATCACACTTTCTCACAAAAAAAGTTGTGTTATCCCTTAAAGTTGGCATGAAATTTGTTGCATTAGTCTTTTTCTCTCCGGTTTATATTTGAGTGAAACAAGAGCAAATGATTTTGTCTGTTGGGAATTGATTGGATGGTTGTGGTTTGCTATTGGTGGATCTCATGTGAGTGACAGGTTGCTCCGCCCTCACGCCAGTAAACGCATCATCAGAGAAGAGATGAGCTGCAAGAGCGAGGGGAAGTTATTTTGATTAAAGATTATGAGGGACCATAATTAATTTATAATAAATACTGCCATATTCCAACCTCATTCCAGCCCCATATTCCAGATTTTGTGAATTTAAGGTGACTTTAACCACCATGAAAAACTGCCACAAATATGATTCCACAAATCCATGATTCCTAACTTCCTCAGAGACAGGTTAGAATTTTTTTTCTTCTTCTTCAGCCAATTCAGCTTATTTTGTGAAATAAAATGTGATGGAATGTTTTTTATTGATATTTTTTAACTCGGCATCATCAAATTATGTTATATTAGGCTATTATTTAATAGGGTTTTTTTCCCCAATATGTAGGGATTTGTTATCTGATGGGACTTCAATTGGTGTATGTGTGTGTGTGTGTGTGTGTGCGTGTGTGTGTGTGTGTGTGTGTGTGTGTGTGTGTGTGTGTGTGTGTGTGTGTGTGTACCTACTTACTTAACTATATTTTGGGGACAAATTTGTACCCAGAAGTGATCAAAATCTCCAAAAAACTCCCTTTAGGGACGACCTCATTTGTAAATCTGGTATAAAAATAGTAATTAAAGGTTTTTCTAAAAATGTATAAATGCAGAAAGTTTTGTGTGATGGGTAGGTTTAGGGGTTGGGTTAGTGTAAGGGGACTGTGTGTGTGCGCGTGTGTGTGTGTGTGTGTGAGTGATAGGCATGATGTCATCAGCAAACTTTTGTCTCTGGTCTTTTTGTTGGCCCTCATGTCCCCCGCCTCTCCCGTTCTCCCCTTTTGTGTTTTCCCCTTCTGTTTTTTCTCTCTCTCAGTACGAGTGCCCTGCGCCGCTGTGGCTTGATTCAACACAGCCGCCCCCTCTCTTTCTCTTCCTCTTTGTGTCTCTCTTCATCTCTGATATGGGTCAGTGATGGGGCGCCCTGGGATGTGCCTGATCAGAAGGCATACTTAAGGAACTGCAGGCACTTTGACATGCCTCAGAGCGCATTACTGTAGGAGCCCAACTGTAGGGCTTTGAAAGGGATATCATAATATGTGTGTGTTTTTATATATATATATATATATATATACATACACACACACACACACACATGCATGCATGCATGATATTCCTTCAAAGAAAAAAAGTCTTTGTAACCTTTAATGAAATATTAAACTGAATACTTTTTTATTATTACAAATTTTAGGGATAAGTTATGAGTAGGCTTAGGCTTTGGGGTAGGGATTTGGTCAGGAATACATTTTCGAACAGGAATGTTGTTCAAGGATCAACCAGATATGTTCCAGGAACATATATATCCAGGAACATGTCTTACTTGGCTAAATCACGGTGACCAACGCAGATTTTGTGAATTTAAAGTGTAACTTTATCTATTTTCAATAAAGTTACAATGTCGGTAAATGTTTACTGGTCCTCCATGTTACCTGGACTTAGAATTTTTTTTTTGCACGTTTATTTGTCAGAAAAACAGCATTTAGTTTTTTGCTCCAGGGCTTTCGTGAAAACTACAGATTATACTTATGCATTTGTGTATCCTCGCCCACGTACAGTCGGGTTCGACAGAGGGTTATTAAGCGGACAGTTATTGTCAGGGTAGGTTTATCCCTGAAAACTGTCTAAATCTTTGTCTGCTCTTTAAACAGCATTATGGTAAAAATGTAACAATATTGCAACAGCTTTCTCATCTGAACAAGACAGCGCTTTGCTTCAGGGGGAACTGATGGATTGGCCGTTTCTTTCAGGTTTTCCCCTCAGTTTGGCCTAAAACACTGTGTTCGTGGTCATCCAGTTTGAAATGTTGACTACAAACACGCAAGTTTTTCAGATTTTCCATTGCATCTATCCGACTCTTTACAGCCTTTAGCCGCTGCCTACAACGCACTGGATCCTTCACTGGAAACTGAAAGTAACTCACTCCCGCTAAACGTTTACTCTTTGAATTCTTGCACCGGGAACAACACAAGTCGACACCATATTGACACAAAGTTTGCTAAGAAGTATTTCCTACTAAAGCAAGGCGGCATTTGACTCTAGTTAGTGTATCCATAGCAGACTGGTGGGCGAGTGTCTTTGCTTGTAGTTACAGACTGTATGAGCGGTTGGATCAAGGGATATGTCTAAAGCGCCTGATAAAATGTGAGTAAATGATTAAGTGATTTTGTTTTGCAGGTCTGATCACCACAACGTCTCGGAAGCTGGACCGCGAACAACAGGCTGAGCACGTACTGGAGGTGAGACACATGCTAACCCACGTTCAACACAAACACACATCAGGTGTGAGAGCTGCGATCCATGCTAATTTGCACTACCTCCAAATTGCAGATCAATTTTGTGAGCTGCACTAACAGCAATTTTCACTTCTTATAAACGCAAGATTATCGACGTGTTCTGACTGAATCCTATAGATGTCTGTTTGAAATTTTAAATGTTTCACTCAGCTAGTCTGTTTGCACGTTAGTGTGAAGGAGATGTGTGCGAACGATTGCGAGTGGGCGTTGTGAGTATTTGTAATAAAGCATATTTTGTCGTGTTGATCTTTTGAGAACAAACTTGTCAATCACATTATGTTGCCTGTTCACCGTGTGATCCCTTGACACCCAAACATTACAAAGACCAAACGCCCCTTTAATTTATTACGACCCCCCTCTTTTTTTTCATTTATTGCTCACTCGCTCACTCTCTTTCTCTCTCAGACAAACAGATTGAATTTGTACAGGCGTGGCACAGCAGTCTGTATCCGTGAAAAGGAAATGAATAAAGTGAATTGAATTAATCGTTCTGTTGTTCCTGCTGAGATGGATGGCGCACACCGTGTCTTTTGTTTTTAATGATATCATTTGAATGTTCCTTCACAGTTCACCACAGTCCCCTGATTGGCCGGCAGCCATGTGCGGCCGTGCTGATTGGTGGATGAGCGATGGGCATGTTTTGCTAATGAAATAGAAAAATGGATAGAATGTCAGAAACAGGAAATGAGCGAAAAGCCGAACATGACTCATCAATCCATTCTACAGAGAGAGAAAATTATGTTGATGCTTAAAGAATCTCTTTTCGCCTTTCCTGTCCGTCTATAATCTGTTTATACCGTGGATTCCAGGCTTTTGAACAGTAGTGTTTCGAATGCGAATGTTTTATCTGTCTGGTCATGGCTGTGGTTTGTGTCCAGGTGACCGTGTCTGATGGTGGTCCTTCTCCCAGACACACCACAGTGTGGGTGGTGATCCAGGTGTTGGATGTTAATGATAACAAACCAACGTTTCCAGAGAAGGTGTACCAGGTCCGTTTACCCGAGCGCACCCGTAAGCAACGGGGCGCTCCTATATACCGCGTCTTCGCCTACGACCAGGACCAGGGCACCAATGCTGACCTGTCCTACAGCATCGTGGATGGAAACGAGGATGGGAAGTTCGTGATCGATGCTAAAACCGGTGTGGTTTCATCTCCCAAGAAACAGTTCACAGCCGGAACCTATGATATTCTTACCGTGAGTCACCTTTGACCCTTGACCTTCTACAAGAAGCTTGTGGCATTGTGAAAAGTATGTGACTATGTTATAAAAAGTTTTATAGTATGTTACAATAAAATAAAATACAAATAAGATAAGGATAAAATAAGAAGATAGGATGAGATGAGATAATGAAATGAAATCAAATACAATTAAGTGAAATAATGAAATAAAAATGTAATTAAATGATTAAATGAAATGAAATGAAATAATGAAATGGAATAATGAAATGAAATGAAATGATGGAATAATTAAATAATGAAATGAAATAATGATTATGAAATGATGAAATGAAATAATAAAATGAAATAAAATAAAATGATGAAATAAAATAAAATATGATGAAATGGTGAAAGAATGAAATAAAAATCTAATTAAATTAAATTGAATAATGACATGAAGTGAAAGAATGAAATAATGGAAATAATGAAATGATGAAATATCAAAATGAAATGAAATGAAATAATGAAATGAAATGAAATTAATTAATTAATGAAATGAAATGAAATGAATGAATTAATTAATGAAATGAAATGAATTAATTAATGAAATGAAATGAAATGAAATGAAGTAAAATTAAATGAAATAATAAAATTAAATGAAATGTAAAGAAATTAAATGAAATAATATAATGAAATAAAATAGTCTAGCTGATCCAAGCTGGTCTAGATGACTGACAAGCCTGACTCCCAGCTGGGTTTGGTTTAGACTATCTTTCTCATGCTGGTTAGACCAGCACCAAACTAGATGACATGTTCCATAAACCAGCTTGACCACCTTAAAATGGTATATATATGTGTATGGTATGCATGTTTTTTTCTTTAACTGAAATTATATAAATGATCTGATGTAAGGACAAGAAATAGTCTCACCAGATTTCAAGTAAAATATGAACTCTCGGATAATAATTTCCAGCTCCTGTGAAACTCCCTTGATCCGTACAGCGGCTCAGTTCTCCTAATGAGGGAGTTGACATTTTAAAAAATGCCTTCTTGTAACAGGTTTGGTTGTTTTGTTTGCAATCAAAACAAAAGGTCAATACTGGGTGCATCTTCTCCATTTTCAGTTCAATCTTCCACTTCAGTTCAGTTCTTTTAATGTCCACTTGTGTTCCCGCAGGTGAAGGCTGTGGATAATGGCCGTCCCCAGCGCTGGGCCACGGCTCGCCTGCACATCGAGTGGATCCGCCGGCCTCCGCCCAGCCCCGTGCCTCTCGCTTTCGACGAGCAGCTTTACAATTTCACCGTCATGGAAACCGACAAAGTGGCGGACATCGTGGGCGTGGTGTCCGCCCAACAGCAAGGCTCCGCCTCCTTGTGGTTTGACATCACAGGTGAGTGGTCGGATGCTCTATGGTAATGTGATGATGTGTGCAATTCAGATTACTTTAGTTGCGAGATATGCAATTGCTGTGAAAGTGGATTTTTAGAATTAAAGTCCACATTTACTCACCCTGGAGTTGTAGACTCACTCTGTGGTCTTTTTCGGACCACAAAATTAGATAAAAAAAAAAAAAAGGAGTGATCTGAAATGGAGTGATCTGTGGCACTAATACATAGATTCTTGTGAACGTGTAGTTGTGCACAGAAGATTAATGGCCAAGGTCAGGATTTTCATTAAATACATACAAGTTCACTTTGTTTTTTTCCAAATTCTATCATATACCCACAAGAACACTTGGAATATTCGACACATGGGACGTCCCGTGATACTTTTGTGTCTTTTTGAAAGCTGGACGCTATTCACTGCCATTACTTAGACACCTTTTGTGGTCTGAAAAAGGAAGAATATGGCATACCTTATTAGAACAACTCCAGGGTGAGAAAATGATGACTTAATTTTCATTTTAGATATGACAAGTAAATGTCAGGGATTAACAATGTTTAAAATACTTTAAAACATTGCTTTTACTTTAAAACATTAAAACATTATGGCCAGCAGCCATATCACCCTGTAGCCCAAGACTGGTTGCCCACTGAAGCTAAGCAGGGCTGAGCCTGGTTAGTACCTGGATGGGAGACCTCATGAGAAAACCAGGTTGCTGCTGGAAGAGGTGTTAGTGAGGCCAGCAGGGGGTGCTCACCCTGTGGTCTGTGTGGGTCCTAACGCCCCAGTATAGTGATTGGGACACTATACCGTCAAAGAGCACCGTCCTTCGGATGAGACGTTAAACCGAGGTCCTGACTCTCTGTGGTCATTAAAAATCCCAGGATGTCTTTCGAAAGAGTAGGGGTGTAACCCCGGCATCCTGGCCAAATTTGCCCTAGTGGCCTCTGTCTATCATGGCCTCCTAATCATCCCAATATACTAATTGGCTTCATCACTCTGTCTCCTCTCCACCAGTAAGCTGGTGTGTGGTGGGCGTTCTGGCGCAATATGGCTGCCGTCGCATCATCCAGGTGGATGCTGCACATTGGTGGTGGTTGAGGAGATTCCCCCCATCTATGTAAAGCGCTTTGAGTGTCTAGAAAAGCGCTATATAAATGTAATGAATTATTATTATTATTATTATTATAAAAAAAAATTGGGAAATATTTGTACTTAAAAAAAAAAAAAATCTATCATTTGATTTTAGGATGAAATTCACTTAAAGATGAATTAGGCCGTATGTTTCGATATCACGTGTTAGAGTTGCTGGGAATGTTTGTGGTTCACTGCATGATTTGTGCCGTTGTACTGCTATCTTTTGCCATCCCACGGTCACCATGGCGATTGCTTGCCGCTGTCTGTATCTATGGTGATTTAAGGTTTGTATAATCACAAACAAACGACTAAACATTTAAATAATGAATCGTAAAAAAAACAAATGGATAAAAAAAAATATATGTACTCTTTTTATTATAATATAATATATTATGTTATGTTATATTATATTATATTACAGTATATTTATTATATTATGCATACAATAGTATAAAGTGTGTTACTATTAATAATGTTTTACAGTAATATTAATACCGCTAAGTTGAGTTGAATGGCTAGTTGCAGTGTAATGTGCAGTGGTCATGTGACGTGTGTTGAGAGAGTCGGGTCGCAGCACGACGCATGTGGTTCGTGTTCAGATACCTTCTGTTTGCTTCAGCAGCGCCTGCTCTGCACTCGTTCGCTGCTCTGTCTCTCTTTTCCTCCTCTTCCTTCCCTTTCTCTCCCTTCTCATGCTAGTTCGTTTCTTTTATCCCTCGACTCTTTTTTACTTCTGTTGTTTTCTCTCTCTCTTCCATCCTCTCTCTCTCTCTCACTCTCTCTCTTTTTCTAAATGCTTCATATGGGAAGGTCCCCGCGCTTTCCGTGAGATGTTCTATATTCTCCAGACCGCTTGCGGCAGGAACTGTTCTACAGAAGGTATCTTTACCAGTTCAGCCGAACTCTTTTCTTCTCTTCAATCTCTTAACTCTTCTTTCTCTGTCAGTTTTTCTTTCTGTGGTTTCTCTCTCTCTGTCTCTCTCTCTCTCTCTCTCTCTCTCTCTCTCTCTCTCTGCATGTCCAGGGCTCGACGCTAAAGATTTTTTGGTTCAAATTTTTACTTTCCATGCCACACACACACACACACACACACACACACACACACACACACACACACACACAAAGATATAGATTTCATTGTGTATGACCCATGTAACGTTGTATTCTAATAAATAATGCTGTCACGACACCAATGTTTTAGCTGCCAGTGAAATATCACAGTTATCAATTTCACTTTTGATACCACAGCAAATCCAAAAAATGTCATGCGTCATTAAAGACAAGTAAACAGTCATAAGGCTACTCAAATAAGAACACATAAATTAATTACAAGCAATAGCACAAATAAATACAATAAATACACTAAAACAGATACAAATGAAATAAACAGTGCTTTAAGTTTACTATTCACTCCCATTATAAAGCTTGGAAGAGCAAGGGTATTTTTTTAAATATAACTCTTGAAGCTTGAGGGTGAGTAAATGATGGGATATTTTCAATTTTGGATTAACTAACCCTTTAAATTGTCTTAAGAAGATTTAAAGGGGACCTATTATGCAAAATTCCCTTTTATAGATGTGTTTAAACAACAAGCCTACAATGGAAAAAAAATCCTCCCATTCCTTTGTTTATAATCTCCATAAATCATAATCAGTCTCTCCAAACGAGCGGTTCCAGAAGCTCCGCCCATGACTGGTGATGATCTGCCTTATTAGCATAGATCCCGCCCTGCATTTCTCTGCATTTTGAACTGCGTTATAACGACCATTAAAGTCTTTTAACTTATGTTTCATATACTAGTTTATAACTGAAGCTATAGATTGTGAAATTAAACATTTCGTAGTGTTGTTTTTTTTAGTTATCTTGATAGTAGCATAGCATACAGCTATCGAAACGATTAGAGATAACGTTTTTTTCAGAATCTACTAGGCCTATATTTTTTTATAAAAAACTTTGATAACAAGTATGATACAAGCGTAATTCTGTTTAATTATGACATGACATGCTTGTAATTAAAGAAAAATATATTATGCCTTGTTGTTTAAAGGTGGGGTATGTGATTTCCAAAACGGTCGGCAGATTTTTAAAATACACAACTCAAAAGGTACCTTCTTTCCTCCAACGCTGGCCCTGACTCCACCCATTCGAAGAACATGGACGCGCAATCATGCACGAGCGAAAACTCAGATGCGCGAGACTCAGCCCTGGCGTCTGTACAGCGGTCTTCTATTCAAAGCAGGATTCACAGCAATGTACTTTGAGTATGTGCACGAAGGGGTCACGGCACGCGCAAGGGGGATGGGGGGAGGGGGGTATACGACCGTTTGATTGACGGACTTACTGTCCAATGATTCTAGGTGGTCTTGGAAATGATTGGCTGGAGTTTTTCGAGTCCTGCCCGTTCCACAGATGATTAAATGGCTTAATTTTCATTTCAGTGCTTCTAACTCAGTGGCTGTAAGTGGGTTATGAATAGGATTTCAAGTGATTTTGAAAAAATGGACAAAAAAGAGAATCACATACCCCACCTTTAATAACAATTAACAATCGCAAAACATAGCCTACCTAAAAATGCAATTTATTTTTACTTTAACGATATACATTTTAAAAAAAAATGGGAGCGGGAGCATCAGCTCATTTGCATTTAAAGGGACACACACAACAACGGCATGATTTTGCTCATACCCAAATAGGGGCAAATATCAAAAGCTATAATAAATTATCTGTGGGGTAATTTGAGCTGAAACTAACACATTCTGGGGACACCAGAGACTTATATTAAATCTTGTGAAAAGAGGCATAATAGGTCCTCTTTAAAAACACACGTGGAAATTATAAACTTTCTTGTCGATGCATTGACAATCAACTTTCCTGAGCGTCAGTCGGGTCATCGCGCAGCTTTTGTTGTCGAGCCCTGATGTCTGTTTCTCTACCGGTCTTTCTCTCTCTACCTGTCTCTCTGTCTCTACCTCTACCTGTCTCTCTGTCTCTACCTCTACCTGTCTCTCTTTCTCTACCTGTCTCTCTTTCTCTACCTCTACCTGTCTCTCTTTCTCTACCTCTACCTGTCTCCCTTTCTCTACCTCTACCTGTCTCTCTTTCTCTACCTCTACCTGTCTCTCTTTCTCTACCTCTACCTGTCTCCCTTTCTCTACCTCTACCTGTCTCTCTTTCTCTCTCTACCTGTCTCTCTTTCTCTACCTCTACCTGTCTCCCTTTCTCTACCTCTACCTGTCTCTCTTTCTCTACCTCTACCTGTCTCTTTCTCTACCTCTACCTGTCTCCCTTTCTCTACCTCTACCTGTCTCTCTTTCTCTACCTCTACCTGTCTCTCTTTCTCTACCTCTACCTGTCTCTCTTTCTCTACCTCTACCTGTCTCCCTTTCTCTACCTCTACCTGTCTCCCTTTCTCTACCTCTACCTGTCTCTCTTTCTCTACCTCTACCTGTCTCCCTTTCTCTACCTCTACCTGTCTCTCTTTCTCTCTCTACCTGTCTCTCTTTCTCTACCTCTACCTGTCTCCCTTTCTCTACCTCTACCTGTCTCTCTTTCTCTCTCTACCTGTCTCTCTTTCTCTACCTCTACCTGTCTCCCTTTCTCTACCTCTACCTGTCTCTCTTTCTCTACCTCTACCTGTCTCTTTCTCTACCTCTACCTGTCTCTCTTTCTCTACCTCTACCTGTCTCTCTTTCTCTACCTCTACCTGTCTCTCTTTCTCTACCTCTACCTGTCTCCCTTTCTCTACCTCTACCTGTCTCTCTTTCTCTACCTCTACCTGTCTCTCTTTCTCTACCTCTACCTGTCTCTCTTTCTCTACCTCTACCTGTCTCTCTTTCTCTACCTCTACCTGTCTCTCTTTCTCTACCTCTACCTGTCTCTCTTTCTCTAGCTCTACCTGTCTCCCTTTCTCTACCTCTACCTGTCTGTCTTTCTCTACCTCTACCTGTCTCTCTTTCTCTACCACTACCTGTCTCTCTTTCTCTACCTCTACCTGTCTCTCTTTCTCTACCTCTACCTGTCTCTCTTTCTCTCTACCTGTCTCTCTTTCTCTACCTCTACCTGTCTCTCTTTCTCTACCTATACCTGTCTCTCTTTCTCTACCTCTACCTGTCTCCCTTTCTCTACCTCTACCTGTCTCTCTTTCTCTACCTCTACCTGTCTCTCTTTCTCTACCACTACCTGTCTCTCTTTCTCTCTACCTGTCTTTCTTTCTCTACCACTACCTGTCTCTCTTTCTCTACCTCTACCTGTCTCTCTTTCTCTACATCTACCTGTCTCTCTTTCTCTACCTCTACCTGTCTCTCTTTCTCTACCTCTACCTGTCTCCCTTTCTCTACCTCTACCTGTCTCTCTTTCTCTACCTCTACCTGTCTCTCTTTCTCTACCTCTACCTGTCTTTCTTTCTCTGTCTGTTTGTCTCTGCATGTTTATCTCTCTCTTTCTGTGTGTCTATTTGTCTCTTTCAACTCCTCTCTTTCTCTCTTTCTCTTTCCGTCTGTCTTTCTCTCTTTATATATATATATTTATACAAGTTCAGCAGAACTGCTGTTGCTCTGTTGCTGTTTAACCATCAGCTAGCTCTGCTTTCCCATCATCCTTTGGTGTTGTGCTGTATTGCTTCAACATTATTGGTTGGGATGTGAATTTGGAGACATGCGTCTCGATTCAAATGTGATTTAAATGTGCGTGTGATATTTTACTGTATGCATGTGTGTGTGTGTGTGTGTGTGCTAAGTGTTTACTGTGCAGTGGCGATAATGGTTTAATTTGTGCTTCCATCCATGTGTGTGTGAGTGTGTGTTTTGTTTATGAGGTACCTAAAACCCTTCTGGCGGTCGTTGACCCAGCCTTATCATGTGCGGCCTGATTAAATGCGTCATTAAACAGCCAATCGAGTGTGGATAAAGGTCAGGGGTCAACCCAGGGTTAGCTTGACAGACGATAGAGAGCGTGTGAGGACAGCGAGGGTGGACGGTGATGAATGAAAGGGTGTGTAAGTGTGCGCATGCATGTGTAAGTGTATCTATCCACCAGGTGTTACGGCAACAGGCGGCACGAGATGATTAATGCGCCCCGGGTAGAACGAGTGTGAAGAGGAAACATAACTCCCTGCCAAAACACACTTTCACCTCCTCTATTCACACTCACAGGCGTTCAAACACACTGATGCAACCACCTGCACTCCATGCTAAAGTGATACTTCACCCATAAATGACAGTTCTGTCATTATTTACTCATCCTTGTGTCGTTCTAATCCGCTGTAACTTCTTTCTTCTGTGGAGCGCAAAAGATTTTAGTCATAATGGCGTATCAGAAAGGGTTAAAATAAGCAGCAGAAAATGTGTGCACTATATAAGTCTACTAAAGTCATTTGATACTTTTGTGTGAGGAACAGACTGAAATTTAAGTCTCATTTGTGTTTGTTCACATAGGGATGCACAAATGTCCAAATTTAATCTGATACCAGTAAGCCAATAATTGTTTCCATGTTAACGCAATAACCGATAAATGGGCAATATTATAATACTGCACTACTTTGTTAAAGGTACCATGAAATAAAAATAAAAAATACTTTTACATTTTTTTTGTACTTTTTTCCGTAATATTGCAGTATTTATTATTATTGATTTATCCGTGCACATCGTTTATTTGAATTTATGTACCCTCGTAATCTTTAATCAAAATGACAAAATGAGATCAACCAATAGCAAATCCCAACCATCCAATCAATTCCCCAATGACACAATCAAGTCCCGCCCTGCATCTGTTCTTGTTCGAGAAGCAGTTTCACTCTGATATGCGTCCCAATAGGGAAGAAAAGACTATCGCACTTTCGGTTTCATGCCGATTTAAAAAAAGATGTGCACTCTTAATGGGAAAGAACTCTTTAATAGTGTGTTTAATGGTAGTATTCTTAAATGTTTAATGGCCATAGTCTATCATTGTCTTTTTAAGTTGAGAAAGGCAAAAGTAATATTAAAATGGGGGGAATTACATACATGTTATTGGCTAATAAATATGGAATATCAGCCGATAATTAAAATAATTAAAAATAAATAAAGTGTAATTTAATAATTATATTATTATTATTATTTTATTTTTTTAAGAACTGACAATATAGGATTAACAATATTGCGCATCTGTGTCTTTATATATGCCAAAAAAAGAAATATGGCAAATGGCAAAATGGGGGGAGTTAAATGCATATTATTGGCCAATGTAATATCTGCCGATAATGAAAATATATTACAAATATGTTAATTATATAAATAAAAATGTAAAATAAATTACAATATTAGATGGACACTAATATATTGGTAATATATTGTGCATCCCTGCCAATAACAAACAGACTTTCTATCAATTTTAAAACTAGACTTGATCAAGTGGTCTACACCAGATGCCGTATGGGTCACACAAGTTTGACCCATGCTTTTTTGCTTAAAGGTGAAGACCCAACTTTATGTATGTTTTGTAAAATTCCCTTATCTGTCAAACATATTTTATTAGATTGTCCTGGACTTAACACAAGCAGAATGCTCTTTTATGAAGTTACTTCATTGAAGGACATATTTAATGAGATTATGCCTGAAAACGTTTTAGATTTTTTATCATATGTTAATTAAAAAAAAATATATTGTATAATATGACTTGTTGTTTATATTTGTTTTGTTTTTATTGTATTTATATGATATTTGTATTTTTGTATGTGAATTCTTGCCATGAAAATAGCTTTGAATGCTGACATGGCATGAAATAAAATAATCTGAATCTGAATCTGCATCCCTGCCTTTAAATATGCCACAGAAAGGTATATGGCATCAGGTTTGAAATCTTATTATTGCCTGTCATGTGACTAATCACGATGCTGCAAAGTTGAATTATTAGGCTATATATATTTAGAGCAACAGTTGAGAGCTACGATTTACAGTGAATGATGACAAATTTTAGTTTGTTCACACATACTTATCGTATGACTTTAAAGGGCGGTCATATGGACTACTTTATGGTGCTTGACTAACGGTAGACGTGTATCTTTTGTGTTCCATGTAAGAAAGTAAGTCTGGTTTGCTTCGACATGAGAGGAAGTAAATATTCAGAGTTTACATTTTTGGGTCAACTCTCCATATAGTCTTTTTCTCTTCATATAGACTTTTGCTGTGAGAAAACAGCCTTTTCTTCAATCTATACGTTTGTTGTGTCTTCTGTTGGTGTTTAATATGCATCTGTTCAGAGCGGATTCTGAGAGCACTTCTGTGTGTGTATGCGGGAGGCATGTGTTGTGTTAGACTGTTTGTGCACACACTGGTTGTGTAGAAATATAAAGACAAAGTCTTAGAAAATGGAGGAATCCTTTTAGTCACTAAAGTAGCACATACAAACACATGCATATGTGAGTGTATATATGTCTCCATATAATTGTGTGAGTGAGTTTTTTGTGAATGTAGGATGTGTGAATTAAAGAATCTTGCATATGTGTGTCTATTGTTTTATATATGAATATGTAGGTTGTGTCCATTTTAAATGTGTGTTACACACGGGATGTGCATTGCAAATGTGGTGTGTGTTGCCTGTGCTGTGTGTGTGTGTGTGGGTATGATGAGGAAATCCCATCCTACTTATGTTTTGCACTTTAAAACCCTGTAGCGCCCCCGTTTGGTGTACATGAGTATTGCATTGGTGTGTGTGTGTGTGAGAGGGATATGGAGTTCTTGTGTTTAATCATGTTGTCTCTTTTCACGTAAGGCGGTGACGTGGACAGTATGTTTGACGTTGAGAAAGGTGTCGGCACTATCGTCATCGCTAAACCTCTGGACGCCGAGCAGCGATCGTTTTACAACCTCACTGTGGAGGTTTCAGATGGGACTAATATAGCGTACACTCAGGTAAACACACACACACACTCACACACAGACAAAAAAAACATAATAATTAACTTTCATGGACACAAACATGATTAAGATACGCACAATGCTGAGCTTCAACAACATAATACTAGTAAAGAAATGTATATTTATTTAATATTTTATTCATATTTTATTTATGTTTAATTATTATGTATATGCAATTATATGTAATCAGAATTTCTCTCCACTCATACACCAATATTTTATATTCATTTTATATATTAATATAATTTATATGTATTATTTAATATTTATAATCAGCATGGCTCATATGCCAATATTTTATATTAATATTATGTTAATATAATGTTTTTATATAAATTAATATTAATGTATGTATTAAATAATATTTATAGTCAGCATGTCTCTCCTCTCAAACACCAATATGTTATATTATTATTATACATTATAGAATAATAGGATTAATATTTGATTTATATAAATGTTTGTTATATTATTTAATATTTATAATCAGCTTTGCTTTCTACTGATATGCATATATTTTATATTAATATGTTGTTAATATGCTTAAAATGTAATTTATATAAATTAATATTAATGTATTTATATTAATTAATATTTATAGTCAGCATGTCTCTCCTCTCATGCACCAAATATTTAATATTATTATTTTAGATTATAGAATAATATAATTAATATTGTATTTATATAAATGTTTGTTTATATTAATTAATATTTATAATCAGCATTGCTGATGAGTAGGAATACTCATATGACAATATTTTATAAAAAAATTGCGTCAATATAATTATTTATATAAATTCATATGAATGTATTTATACTAATGAATATTTATAGTATGAATTCATATTAATGTATTTATACTAATGAATATTTATAGTCAGCAGCATGCGTATTATATTTTATTTATATGAATGTTTGTTTATACTTAATTAATTAATAAATATATTTAATATTTATAATCAACATTGCTCTCTACTCATATGACAATAGTTTCATATTATTATTAATATTATTATTAAATTAATATTTTATTCAAATTTATAATCACCATTTTTCTCCACTCCTACACCTTTTTTTTTTTTTTTTTTTTACTGAGCTTGTGACTCTTCATTAGAATTTGGACAGATATCAGATATCTTAAAAGGCAGCATAATGTTTCTTCTATCTTTTATGCACTTTTGATGTGCAGGGAAGCAGGTTCTGAATGCGACGTACAGTGTCGTCCTGACAGCAGCTGTTTAGGCGATGATTGATGCTGATGTTTGATGGTGAGAGTTTGATTGATAGCGTCTGTCATCGTTCAGATTGCCTATCCCTGATGTCAAGGTCTCATCGGATTGATCGCTTCGTTGCCATAGATACGAGTCTTCGAGGTGTAATATGTGCGTGAAGGTCAGAGTTTAAAGGACACGATCAATCCCGAAAGGAAAAAAATGTGGGAGAGTGAGGAAAAATGAATGATCGATCCGTATAGAAGCTGCCGCAGTGTTTGGGGTGAAGAGCGGTCACATTTATTCAGTTTATTCACTCACTATATATACAAAGTAAATTAACATATCACACTCATGCACAAGATTGTAAACACAAAAGAGAACTCATTTAAATTCAGTCAACTGCTTATTAAACAACACTTTCGCGGACACACTCTGAGAGGGTCAGGGAAGGGACAAATGGAATGGAAATGATGAAACCTATTGTATTCTTCTCGAAGACTTGTTCTCTATTTAGAAAGCACCATCTCTAACTTACTTTCATACACAAATACACATTCATTCACGGTCTGCGACACACACACACAGATGGATCCCAGCGTGTCTCCGCTAGGGCGAGTGTGAGACGGAAGTACACGTCTGTTATTACTTTATAATTAGATCAGCCGACGCGGTTCGATCACAGACACACACACACACATTCACACGGCCTGCGTGCTCCGACGACTGCTGTGGTTATTTATACAAGTTAGCGACAGCTGAGTTCTTGCGTCAGACAATTGTATTTCAGGCAGTGTTCAGCATTCAACTTCGATTTGTTCACACTCAGGGAGCGTGTTTGTGAACAAGTCATGTGACTTTCTGACTTGTAAAGTCAATAAAAAACGAGGCTTCTTCATTGCTTAGTTTGTTAAAATGTGCACAATGTGGAAGGTGAATCATTCAGAATATAATCATGAATTTGAGCGTTATTTTAGTATGTCTGTACTATTCTAGTATTTATTCATATTTGGAATCAACTTTTTTTTTTAGTTATCGTGTTTCTTTTCTCATTTTATTAGTTTTTTATAATTCTAATTAGCTTTATAATATTCACTTTAGATTTAGTAATTTTAGTACTACAGCTATTTCAACATTTCTAACTTTCGTCTAAGTTTTTCATATTTTATTTTATTTCAGCTTCTGAAAGCAGTTTTCAATAGGTTTAGTCAACACGGACAGTAACAACACTGGTACTAAGAAAGTACAATCCAGTGCAACAGTCGAGTGCCGGAAGTAAAAACCAAGGGGGTAATCCATCGACCGGAAGTTGAAGCCTCGCGGGAGCCGCCATCTTGTAGCAGAACTTCACTTGCGTTAGCATTCCCATCGACTCCCATTCATTTTCGCGTCACTTTGACAGCGAATAACTTTACATCTGAGGCATTTAAAGACTCCATTTGTCCATTATTTATTTCTAAAGACACACGACAATGTATAAAGGGCTCCATTACCTTCTATGTTACATTATGGCCCCGTAGAAACAGTTTTTGTAAAAATAGGCTAACGATTGCGTCATAACCACTCGACGCTCTGTCGCACAGTAGAGAAATTACCGTACAGACAGGAGGAGAAGCTCACAGGCAATCAATGCATTAACTTAATATGGCGTACTGGCGTTACATTTTAAAATAAATACTATACAAATTACTTACTCCTGCTCACTCACGCCAAAGAACTCTTTACTCAAGCTCGCCGTCTCTGCAAGATCAACGTTGGCAGTTTTCACGCACAGCTACTAGAATATTTACATCTGTCAGACAGGGTGCTCACGTCATCAAGCTTAGTTTGAGTCGGTTTGAGTCTGCGCGTCAGGAACGGAAGTGCTAAAAAATCGCTAAAAATGGGCTTCAACTGTCTCAACTGAGTTCCAATGAGATGGCTCTGTCCACTTCTTATACTGTCTATGTTAAAAACTCCTTTTATTCTCTCCATAAGGAAGTAGATTTTGAACAATAACTTCTACACTTTTAAAAACCTGCTGTGAGTCACGACTTTGTTAATCAATGGTATTTGCTTCTGCTGATAATTTTTAAATAATCTTGTTTAACCGTGGAATTCCTGGCGAAATACTACATTACCCATGATGCTGTACAGAAAATTACACCAATCAGAGAGTCGAAAAATATCTTGTTAGCTCCGCCCACTCCCATGAAGCACTGCAAATAACGTAATCGAGTCGATCTCTCTACGCTCTCAAAATACTTAAATGTTTGTATAAAAATGCATATTTTAACAAAGACTACTTTAACAAAGACTATTTTAAAATCCCTATGGGATAAATTAATGGAAAAATATTTCCGGAACCAGTGCCGCTAAAAAAGGGGGCGGACACTTTTGCACTATATTTCATGTGGACTTCCTGTCTTTTTTACAGGTCCAGATTATTGTTTTGGACAACAACGACAACCCGCCAGTTTTTTCCCAGCCCACCTATGACATCACAATCACAGAGGACACGCCCCCGGATACAGAGGTGGTCCAGGTGTTGGCATCTGACCGCGACGAGCGTCACCGTTTGACCTTTAGCCTCCAGAGCAGCGTTGACCCCAGCAGCATGCGCCTCTTCCGCATCGACCCTAACAGCGGCGTCATCTACACGGCTCGCAGACTGGACCACGAGAGCCGAACACAGCACATCCTCACCATCATGGTAATCACACAAGGCTTTCTTCATAATGTCATAGATATTATGAAAATACTGCATAAAAGTTATGGTGCCATCAATGACTTTCTTTAATTGATCTGTTTTCAATATAAAGTGTGAAGATGTGGACCAGTAAGCAGCCTCATAGATAAATATATAAACGATTTTATTTTATTTTATTTTAGACTCCCAATAGACAGATAAAACAGCGGAGGTATTTGATTAGTGTTGGTAGTGTACGTTCCCACAGATCTGCCTCCCTCCTCTCTCTCTTTAATGCCCTCCATGCTTGAGTGCAGCTATGACAGGATCAGGAGATTGCTCCTTGTGCTTTGGCAGCCGTCACTAGTTTAATGTTGTCTGCACCTTAGTCGTTTCTCCACTGTGATCTAATTATTGATCTGATCTGTATCACTCCTTGTTTCCTCACTCCCCTGACGAGGGTGAGAGACAGTGAGTGTCATATCTAATAAGCATATGGATATTCCTGCTGCCTGCAAACAGATGAAATTTGTTATTATAATCCGGAGAGAGATGTTATCCACTCCGTCTGGCAGTGAGCGAGTCTGAGTTTGTTGTGTGGGTGTATATGTGTCTGTGTGTGTGTGTGGGTGTGTATATGTGCTCTTTGTTTGTGTTGGATATTGCTATCTGTCTCAGACAGGGCATTTATTTTTGTTTTCTAAGCTACCTCTTTCTTTATTTCTCTCCATCATTCTTGCATTTTTTTTCCATACTAGGTGAAAGATCAAGAGTTCCCGTACAGGCGTAGCCTTGCTCGTGTCCTGATCGGTGTGGAGGATGTGAACGACCACGCCCCTCTTTTCACCATGGTGATGTATGATGGACAGGTGTATGAATCAGCTGCTCTGGGATCGGCTGTTCTCACTGTGACTGCACTCGATAAGGACAAGGGCCAGAATGCACAAATCAGCTACAGCGTAGACTCAGGTATGTACACGCTCACATACACTACCAAACTCTGGACATACTTCACTAAATGGACACACTTAACTCAATTTGTCTCATGATAAATTAATAATAAATGTAGATCGCTTTTACATATAACTTATTACCAATTATTTTTATTTGCTTTATTGA
The DNA here is from genome assembly GCA_031834385.1 of Semotilus atromaculatus. NCBI lineage: Eukaryota > Metazoa > Chordata > Actinopteri > Cypriniformes > Leuciscidae > Semotilus > Semotilus atromaculatus. The sequence goes on from JAULUF010000015.1 coordinate 24,017,803, forward strand.
ATTAATCTGTGCTCAAGAGTATGACTTTGACCAGTAAACATAGATCAATAGACATAAGCCATAAACCATAATCTTTACCAGCTAAAAATATTATTATTTTATTTTTAATGGATAAGTTGGACTGTGAAGGAAAAGCCAACTCACATGGATACATTTTTGAAGAAGCTGAAAAATAGTTTTCATTTAAAGATGCAAAACATATTTCCCATATTACAATTTTTTCCCATAATTTTAATAACTGTATATTTGTAAGATCTTATTTTTTTACACTCTTTTTTTTTTTTTTTTTTTCAATGTAGGGAACACAGGGAACACATTCTGGATTGATCCTGTTTTGGGCATCATCTCATTGGCTCGGGAACTGGAGCTGTCAAACATTGGTCACTACGTCTTGTCTGTCAAAGCAACTGATAATGGTTCTCCAGCACTATCTTCAACAGCTGTCGTACGAATCGCGGTCACCTTATCCGATAACGCTGGTCCCAAATTTCCCCAAAGTGAATATCAGGCAGAGATATCAGAAGGTGTTGCCATAGGAGCTTCAGTCATCACAGTAAACGCTCTTAGTCTATCCACCCTTACCTACGATATTCGCCATGGGAATGGTCATAGGACATTCCGCATCAACCAGTACAGCGGAGTGATCACTACACAGAAATCACTGGACTTTGAGACAGTGTCTTCCTACTTGCTAATTGTCACTGCAAGCAACATGGCTGGACAGGCCTCAAATGCTACAATAACAGTTACAGTTCTCGACCAAAACGACAACGCACCGGTGTTCCAACAGCTGCATTACCATGGAAGTATCAGTGAAGGCGCTGGGCTTAACAGTGTTGTGCAGAGTGACAACGGTCAACCCCTGGTCATACGAGCAACCGATGCTGACCGCAACCATAATGCCCTGTTAGTTTACCAGATCATGGAAGAATCTGCTAGGCGCTTCTTTGCAGTAGATGCCGGGACTGGATCCATAAGGACAATTGCTCCGCTTGACCATGAAACCACACCTACATTTCGTTTTCATGTTAATGTCCGAGACAGTGGGAATCCTCAGCTCTCAGCTGAGCGTCCTGCAGAAGTGACTATTGAGGTGCAAGATGTTAACGACTGCCCACCTAAATTTTCCCAGGATTCCTATGAAGCTGTCCTTCTGCTCCCAACTTATGAAGGTGTAGAAGCCCTACAAGTTTTTGCTACTGATCCCGATGGTAATGGCCAGTCAGAGCTCACTTACTCATTGACAGACGGCAGCTTAGAACATTTCAGCATTGAGGCAAGTACTGGACTGTTGACTGTGAGAAACAGTACATTTAGCAAGGAACGATTTCGCTTTAACATCCGTGTTTCAGACGGACGTTTCTCTAGCACCGCTCTGGTTACCGTACTGGTGCATGAGGCTCTGGACAGTGGGCTGGCTTTTACTCAAAATGTCTACAATTCCAACATTGAGGAGAACAATGGCAATATAACAACAGTTGCTGTGGTTACAGCACTAGGGAACAAGTTGAATGAACCCCTGCGCTATACTTTGCTGAATGCAGGTGGGAAATTTCGCATCAGGCCAACTTCCGGTGCCATTGAAACTGTTGGAGTCCCGTTGGACAGGGAGGAGAAGGAGGAATATGGACTATTGGTACAAGCTGGACGTGAGGAAGATCGTCTCCGTGTTGCAAGGGCGCTGGTCCGAGTTCAAGTCACCGATGTCAACGACAACGCTCCAGTTTTTGTAGGATTGCCATACTATGCTGCTGTGCAAGTAGAAGCGGAGCCTGGGACTGCAATATTTCGAGTGACGGCAGTGGACCGAGACAAGGGACAAAATGGAGAGGTTAGCTACTTTCTACAGGATGAACTGGGACATTTCGAGATGGACCGTGTGAGCGGCGAGCTTCGCTTACGGAGAGCTTTCGAGGCTGATCTCTCCAGTGTGGAATATCAGGTTCTGGTGTTCGCCCGTGACATGGGAACACCACCTCTGTCCTCTTCAGTCACCTTTCCTGTTACAGTGGTAAACAGAGCAATGCCAGTATTCGACCGACCTTTCTACTCGGTAAAAGTGAGTGAAGATATACCAGTATGGACTCCAATTCTGGGAATAAATGCTAGCAGCCCTGAAGGCCAGAGTGTGCTTTACACAATCAAGCATGGTGACCCTGGAACGCTCTTCTCCATTGGATTTGACACTGGGGTCATTAGTGTAATCTCTGCCCTCGACTATGAGACCAGCCCCGTCCACAGACTCATTGTTAGAGCAACGGACTGCCTCACAGGTGCTCGTGCAGAAGTGGACGTTGAAGTTACTGTTTTGGATGTCAATGACAACCCTCCAGTGTTTGAGCGGCCCTCGTACAAAGCCGTCATTTCAGAAACTGCCATGATTGGCACTGCAGCCTTGCAGGTGCTCGCAACGGACAGCGACTCCAAAAAAAATGCAGCCATACGGTACCAAATCATTCCAGACCATACCAACAGCACTGACCACTTCCACATTGACAGCAGCAGTGGTCTAATTCTGACCGCTCGCTCCCTGGACCATGAGACCATCCAGCGTTATGTGTTTCTTGTCAAGGCAACAGATAATGGCTTTCCCCCTCTGAGCAGCGAAGTGTGGGTCACAGTCGATGTCACGGACACCAACGACAACGCTCCAGTGTTTAACCAACTGCTATATGAAGCCTCAATCAATGAGTTGGCACCTAAAGGGCACTTTGTAACATGCATACAGGCCTCTGACGCAGACCGCTCAGATGCAGAGCGCTTGCAGTATGGCCTGGTGTCTGGAAACGAAAGGATGCTGTTTGAGATAGATGCCGCCTCTGGTGTCCTCACCCTGAGTGGCCAGCGACGCATGCAGCGCATGCCTTCCGCCATCACCCTGAACGTAAGTGTTTCAGACGGTGTCTTTACCAGTACGGCGCAAGTGCATGTTCGAGTAGAGCGAGCTAATCTGCACGCCCCCCAGTTCACCCAGGGCATGTACGAGGCCGATGTACGGGAAAACGCGCCAGTGGGATCAAAGATCATCGCAGTCAGGGCGCAAGATGCTGATCCTGGACCGTTTGGGGACGTGAGGTATGTGTTGCTCTCAGATTCCGCTCGAGACTTGTTCAGTATTGATGGCAGTGGACAAATTATGACTCTTGAGCGTCTGGACCGGGAAGAACGAAGTGAGATGGTGCTGTCCATTGCGGCTGTGGATGCAGGTGGCCGATCTGGATATTGCAGTGTCCGGGTCACTGTACTAGACGAGAACGACAACACTCCACTTTTTAGCGCCTCAGAGTACCATGCAAGTGTGCGGTCTGAGGTTGAACCAGGTACCCTTGTGATGCAAGTGCAAGCTTGGGATGTAGATCAAGGTGCCAACGGACAAGTGAGCTACAGTCTGTACAGTGAGGCCAGCCTGCAGGTTACTGAACTTCTGGATATTGACCCGGACAGTGGCTGGGTTGTCACCAAAGGCAACTTTGCCTCTTTGCGTGGGTCTGTATTATCCTTTTTCGTTAAAGCCTCTGATGGAGGTGCACCTGTTAAACATTCCCTTGTGTCAGTCTACATACATGTTTTGTCCGCTGATGCGCACATACCTTCCTTCAGCCAACCACAGTTCTCCTTTACTGTGCCAGAGGACATGCCCATTGGTTCCTTGCTGGGTGCGGTGCATCTACACAGCTCGACTAGCCACTCTTCCTTACCAGTAAGCTTCTCAGCGGTGATCGGACAGACTCCAGAGAGTAACAGTGATGGAGTGTTTGTGGTAGACAAAGAAACTGGCACTATCAAACTAGACAAAGCACTGGACCGAGAGCTGACACAGGCCTATCATTTTAAAGTGATTGCAATGTTGCAGCAGGGACGGTTGGATGCGGTTTCGGCTGTGGATGTGGAGGTCAAAGTACAAGATGTCAATGATAACAAACCTGCGTTTGAGTCAGATATCTATGAGGCGTCAGTCACCGAGGGCCTTTCTCCTGGAACCAGGATTCTTCAAGTGCGAGCTTTGGATCCCGATTGGGCAGCTAATGGTCAAGTGACGTACAGTCTTGCTCCACCTGGGTTGCTTGGTGGCTCTGGCGGTGAGGACATTGAAGAGCATGGTGCCTACTTTACAATTGACAGCAGCTCTGGTTGGATATCAACTCTGAAAGGGCTGGACCATGAACAGAGCCCAGCCCATAGTCTTACAGTCTGGGCATTTGACCTTGGAGATCCTGCTAGTCAGTCATCCTCAACTACTATAACTATAGCAGTGAACGACTCCAATGACAACGTACCGCAGTTTCTTCAGCCCCGTTACTTTGGAAGCGTACGGGAGAGTGATGCACCTGGTGAAGTGGTGGCAGTACTTAACACACGGGACAATGACAGCTCACCTGGAAACCGACAAGTCACCTATCATATTACAGGTAAGAACTTTCGGAACTGGCAAAAAACTGTTACCGGTAACTGCATGACCTTCTACACTACTGAAAAGGTTTTTATATATATATATATATATATATATATCAAAGAACATTTGAAACAATATACATTTTCTTGAGAAGCAACACAGAGTAAGATACTTAAGGGATTGTTCACACAAAAATATAAATTTTGCCATCGTTTACTCACCCTACTGTGGTTTCAAACCTGTTTGACTGACTTGCTTTGATGGGACACAAAATAAAATTGTGTTCATACAATGAAAGTCAATGGGGATCAGTGTTGTTTTGGACGCTATTGATTTTCATTGTATGGACAAAAACAGTTCATTAATTCTTCAGAATGTGTGAGTTCCACAGAAGAAAAAAAATCTCGTATGGGTTTGAAATGACAATGAAGGTGAGTAAATGATGAGAGAATGTTCTTTTTTTTTTATTTCTTTTTTTTAGGTTTGGCTATTTCAGCTACCCCCATTTACATGTTCATAAAATCAAGCAACAACCATGCAGTTTCTTTAGACAATCATCAGTTCCAGCTTGACAATGATCCGTACACACAAAAAAACATCCATAAAGAAATATAGAGAGAAGACAAACTGTCTTTTCATGTACAAGGTTTTGAAAATGTTCAAAGACCAATCTGCGTCTGTGTGTGCTCTCAATCTAAACAAATCCTGATTTTCTCAAGCCCTGTTGTGCATGTAAGCATAATGTAGAACAACGCTATTATAGAATGTCAGAAGTCCACAGTAATTACACCTCATTCATCCTTTCCTGATAATGGATTATTCGCTTTAGGGCTACCAGCTGGATTTTGCGGGTGGATGCAGATTTATTCTTGCTGGAGAGCAAAACCACACTTGTTTTTATAAGGATTTTATTAAAGCTGTGATGCAACTGCATGCAAATTATACTGGTGCGAATTTGTGATAGGCAAGCGCAACTCTTCACTTCACAAAACATAATACAGTGACATTTCCGAAAGCAGTAGTTTAGGTGGATAGCGTCTTTCAAAAGGGCAAATATAAAACTACTCCTTATCAGCATCTAGCTCAGCCAGCTTTAAATATACTTTTATATTCAGGCTGTGTAGAACACCTTACTTGGTGACAAGAAACAGATTGCACACACCATCACGCACATACACACCTTGCACATGCTCCTAAGCAGCACACACTTGTAAATTAGTCGCTCAAAAACTCATAACATTGAATTAGGGAGCTGCCTTGTTCTATAATTCATGCTTTTTCACACACGCACACACACACACAAACACAGAAACACACTTCTTGGCCTGAACAGAATTTCGATTAAGCTCAACCTTTATGCTGTGATCATGATTTAGACTGCCACCTGCAGGAGCAGTATTTTTAACAAGATTTACCACGCACAACACTCACTCTCTCTCACACACACACACACACACACACACACACACACACACACACGAAGGCTCTGACTCTTTACTTAATTGCAGCCCACAGCATTGGAACTAAAGTAAACATTGTGACACTAGCAGTTTAGATGCTAATTCTTGTTTGCGTTGTACCAAGGATTGTTTTCTGAAAATTGACTTCTCTATCGTGTCTAAATATCCATATAGGCCTATATAATAGTAATATAAATAAATGTAAAATATAATCAATATATAATTAAGTAAATAAACAAGTAAAACTATATATTTATGTAAACACACACACAGATATATATATATATAGTTTTGGACCCTAAAAGATGAAAAGATTTCTATTCATTGTATTTGCATGGAAAGGATTTCAGAGAGAAAGTTTTCATACACGTTTGAATTGTTATATTTGAGTGAACTATCCCGTTAATTAAATCATAGCCCACAGCATGTAAACTAAAGTAAACTTTGTGACACAAGCCTTTGTGTAGTTGGCATGTGTTCAACTGAGAATCTCTCTCTCTCTCTCTCTCTCTCTCTCTCTCTCTCTCTCTCTCTCTCTCTCTCTTTCTCTCTCTCTCTCTCTCTCTCTCTCTCTCTCTCGCTCTCTCTCAGACCCTCGTCGCCTGTCTACTTCCCTACAGTTCACACTTTCATAACGTTTAAATCCTCTAGTTCAAGACACACTCAAAGGTCAAACAGACTCTAATACACTTCTCTCAGCCCAGCGGCACAAACTGGCTCAAAGAACCGCACACCGTATCATAATACACACCAGAGGGAAAGAACGAGACAAATATACAAACAGATCTGAGCTAACATCTTTACTCTCCTTAGGAAACAAAGGCATTGTGGGTAAACTCACCTCGTGGGGTATTTTACTGCTGCGTTCAACAGAGCACAGAGCAATTAAACCGTAAATAGTTACTCAATGGTAGTTAATTAGATCATTTAAACTTTTATTTAGAGGTTCTTTGCTGAAAGTCGTTTAAGGGTTTATAAAGGATATCTTCAACCTTGTTAGACCAGCAAACTGCGTATCTCATTTTAACAGCAGTGCCGAATATCTCCTCCGTAACAGCCAAGATTTACCAGCCATTAAATAGCTCTTCGTGTTGCTGTCTCGTAAAGGTGAAAGTTCACTGCAGAAACACTAATCGACCAGAATTGACGTTAAACGGCTTTAAACACATCAGTTCAATTTAATTGCTTAACAAGAAGTAATAAATATGCTGTTTTGAGAGTAATATCTTATGAATTTGTATTTTTTTAGTTGATTTTTAAACCTGCCATAAAGACTGTCTGTAACACTTTACAATACGGTTTCGTTAGCTATTAGTTAACTACATTAGTTAACATGAACTCAACTTCTGCTGCATTATTCATATTTGTTAATGTAAATTTCAACATTTACTAATACATTATTAAAATCAGAAGTTGTATTTGTTAACATTAGTTAATGCACTGTGAAGTAACATGAACAAACAATGAACAGCTGTATTTTTATTAATTAACATTTAACAAAGATTTTAAAAAAAACGTATTGTAAAGTGTTACCGACTGTCTTATCAGATGAAGTACCACCTTCATTCAATTAATTTTTTTGACATCCAATTCAGTAATTCTAGTTGCATTCTATTCACATTCCATTTTTATTTTTTACAATGCAATCAATTTATTTATTTTTTGTTATTTTTCTCCAAGATCCCATACATTAATAACAAAGGTTTAATGCAACTTCAGGATATTTTTATACACTTAAAAATTACTTGCTGTCATTGCATTATATTATACACTACCAATTAAAAGTTTGGGGTAAGAGTTTTTGATTTCTGTCAGGACCACTATCATCAAATACGATTGACAATTAGCATACAGTTTGGATTGGCGGTATGGTTCTGTTCTGGGCGAGAACTCCCTGCGCATCCATGCAGCCTATTATGGATAAGAGCAGCGATAACCCCCCTTAGGGTGAACACAACAGAACCAACATGAATGTTTGCAGATATCATGAATTAATTTTTTGACAACATAATTAGAGAATTTTATTCTGATTCAAGGGGAATGAGAATGCCAAATCCTGCCTGGACAAGAGGAGGAGCTGGGGAGGGAGGAGGGTAATGAGCTCCTGAGAAATGCAATAGCTGCTGATAATACTGAAGGAACTTATATATGTATACAGTCGTGTTCCTATAGGTAGACGTGGATCAGCTGAGAGTCAGCTGATGCGAGCTTGACTAACGTGACCTTCCAGAACTAACGCTATGCTTGATGTTTTTGAAAGAAAATAAACCCCACCCAGGCTGCATTTATCTGATAAAAAATACAGTAAAAACAGTAAAATATTATTACAATTTAAAATAACTGTTTTCTATTTGAATATATTTTAAAATGCAATTTATTCCTGTGATCAAAGCTGAATTATTAGCATTATCAATTATCAGCAGAAATCATTCTAATATGATGACTTGATGCTCAAAAAACTTGTCTGATTTATTTTTGTATTAGTGGTTTTTAAAGGGATACTCAACCGTGTTTTCATATTAAATTATCTTATTCACTTAACTAAGACGAGTTGATACATACCTCTCTCGTCTCAGTGCGTGCACTTAATCGCTCTGTCTTGCCGCGAAACTTTGTTAGCACTTAGCTTAGCCCAGTTCATTCAATAGGGGCCAAGCAGAGAAGCGACCAAACACCTCCACATTTTCCCTATTTAAATACAGTTACTCGAGTAGTGTAACTCGACCAAGAACCGTGACACAAAATAAAACGTTGCGCTTTTCTAAGCGTGTAAAATTGATAACTATTTTGTATGGCAGAATACCATAGCAAGTGCTTGGAAGCACTTTGACTCGGCGCAGTAATATCACTCGTGAAAAATACTTGGTTCTATTGACGCAAATGAGAGGGAGGAGGAGAGGGAGGAGGAGAGGGAGGAGGAGAGGGAGGAGGAGAGGGAGCTGGGGGTGGGGGGGGGGGGGGTGATGATATTACTGCGCTGAGTCGATCTGCTCCCAAGCACTTGCTATGGTATTCCGCCATACAAAATAGTTATCCATTTTACATTTTATTTTGTGTCACCGTCCTAGGTCGAGTTACACTACTCGAGTAACTGTATTTAAATAGGGAAAACGTGGAGGTGTTTGGTCGCTTCTCTGCTTGGCCCCTATTGAATGAACTGGGCTAAGCTAAGTGCTAACAATGTTTCGCCGCAAGACAGAGCGAGAGAGGTATGTATCAACTCGTTTTAGTTAAGGGAATAACATAGTTTAATATGAAAACACGGTGGATTATCCCTTTAACATTGATAATAATTTATCAATGTTAAAAACCACTAATACATTTTGTTTAAGGATCATTTAATAAATAAAAAGTTTAAAAGAACAGCATCCCTTTAAAATACAAATCTTTTGTAACATTTTCAATGTATTTTACTGCCACTTTTGATCAATTTAATGCATCCTTGCTGAATGAAAGTATTAAAAACCATACTGACCCCAATATTTTGAACAGTAGTGTATATTGCTTTATTATTTAAAAAAATAAATCACACGTCGTTAGATTTGAAATGCTAAATGACACTTGTGGTTTCTGTAGGACACCTGTGTGAACATGAGCACACTTTAATATTTGATGATATAATGCCGTGACATTTGCATTTGATTGCATTGCACACATCAGAGGGTTTCGAGCCATTGCTTATAAAGCACAGAAAAAGCATGCAGCTTGTCGAAGTCACGCCAAACAGTCCCTCAACCCAGCGAGGGAGAGCGTGGGATGAGAGAATTGAAGTCGGAAGGCGTCCAGGCCTTTGTTGACGCGTCTCAGATAGAGCCTGTTCTATGTTATCAGCCCCCAGCTGAGTTAAATTACTCTCTTTATTAGATGAATAAGGCAGCGCGTGTTTGTACTATGAGTGTACAGTAATTGGATGCTTGTCAACGTGGCTGCTCTGATTATAGAGTCGTTTCCATTTAACTCCCGCTCTCATTTTTTCCCTCTTTCCACCTCTGTCTGCTTGAGGTTTAAAAGATGACCTGTGCTAATGAGCCGGGTAGGACTTCAGTCCGTGTGATAAATCTGGAAGGCTGTTAGGAGGACGTAATTGATGGCAGTGGTGATCATTTAAATGTGAATAAAAAGAACTGATTATTACAATTCATACTAATGAGCGTGCCATCATTGAGAGGACTAATGGAGGTTATTAAGACATGCAGATAATCCTGGAAGTGAGCGTGTGTTGTGTTACAATCGGTAGTGGATTTTATTGCTGCTTAAATTGTCACAGACTATTGAGAGATTAAGTGTCCGGTGTAATCTCTTGTGTGTGTGTGTGTGTGTGTAGGTGGGAACAGAGGAGGCGTGTTCGCTCTGGGTCTGGTTCAGGGAGAGTGGAAGCTGTACGTTAAGCGACCGTTAGACCGCGAGGAACAAGAACGGTACCTTATCAACGTGACGGCGACAGACGGACTGCACGTGTCCTTGGCAAATGTAGAGGTCATGGTCATGGACACCAACGACAACAGCCCCGTCTGTGACCCGGTGAGTAAAACATTTAACCCTGCAAAGCCTACGGTGTCGTATTTGATATGCCTCTAAATTATCAACATGATCACAACGGTTCGAAAACCTGCTGAACACATGCCTTCTGTCTTCTTATTGCATTCCTGCAAAGACGACTGAAAGTTACCCCCTTTAGTTTCTGTTCTGTTGCTATGTCCGACGAGCAATGCCGCTCTCACGCCACATCATGTTCTCACACAGTGAAAAATACATCACGGAGCAAAGAGGACACAGACACCGCTCCGACAGACAGGACAGAGCAGGTTATACTGTTGATATGAAACAAAGTCTCAACTTTCAAATTTGGTCCTTTTTTAAAGAAATTTAAACAATAAATATAATTTCGTGGCTCTTAAATGTGTCATGACAGATTGCTGTACAGCCTCAGTTAAAGTTGCTCGTGAACCGATCATCTCTTCCTTCTAGTTAATTTATAACATCAAATAAACATGAATGAACATCAGAAGGAATGTTGTTTTAACTGCGGAAAGACGTCAGTACACACCGTTTTTCAAGTTCAAATCCTCAAACATTAATCTAACTCTCCTGACTGCTTTGTCGGACAAAATTGGCGGATTTGGCGGATGGCGAATTATGATTGGTCAGATCGCCTGTCAATCAAACTCCCTGCGAGGGGTGAATTGACTTGAGGGCAGTTGCGTTTTAGACCATGTGATTTTGAGTGTAATCCAGACCCAACACTGAGTGGTGGGATATTTTGCTACTAAAATGATCGTGCCATATGAATAGCTTGAGAACTTTATGTCTGCTCTCTCTGTACCATCTTGTGAATTTTCATTGTGTCACACATGCGCAGTAAGGTGATTTTAAGAATTTTCTGATGTTTCAGTGTGGATGAGAAACTTTAGGAAAACGCTAGTGTGGACACTAATGAAAATGAAATGAAAATGCAGTTTTTAAATGTATCAGGATTAATCTAGATGTGTGACATATAAATGTTAGGCTTTACATGGTAAAAGTTAATTCAGGGAAGCATGTAGCAGTCAAGTTGATATAAAAATCTAACCAGTGCATTTTTTGAGCATGTTTGCTTGGCAGTTTCAAATCTACATGGTAAACCTGAATGATTACAAGCCAAAGCCAGGAATATTTTTGGAACCAGTGAGTCCACTTACAGCAGCCAAGAAGTTCAGGGGAAATGATCTATGAGCATAAAACATGACCTTGTTCAAATGAGGTCAAGCTGAAAATTAGGTCACACTGTTTAGCAGGGGGCATTTAGGTTAAGTCTCAAAACTTATCGAGCTGCTTATATACAGTATACAGCATTTTTGAGTATTATAGGTGCATCATTTTGGGGCAAATCAATAATAAAATGTTCATGAATGCAAGAAACATTAAACACTTTTTTGTTTACTGCATATAGTTGCATTCAAACTATAGTAGGCTATGATGTGCCTACTTGCCCCAAAAATTCCAATCAATGCATTAAGTGCACCTAAAATGGCCAAAACGTTCAAATCAAATATTCATATATACCTGTACCAATGATGCAAAATTATCACATTAAAAGTTAAAATGTGCCTGCAATGACCAAAAGCATGTAAAAGTCTAGAAATGTTCAAATCAGATACTCAAATGTACCCACAATGGCCCAAACAATTAAATCAGGTGTTCATGTGTGCCTATAATGGTCAATAATGATTGAATTGAATGTTTTAATGTTTCCAATAATAGCCAACAATGTTTGAATCCACATATGATGACCCAAAACTATTAATTCAGATGTTCATGCATGTCTATAATGGCCAATAATGATTGAATTGAACATTTAAATGTTCCTAGGATGGCCAAAAATGATCAAATCAGATGTTCAAACAATTAAAATTATCATTTGCAAATGATGGCCAGAAATGATTTAATTGAATGTTTGAATCTTTCTACTGGCCAAAAAACATTTTAATGCCGCTGTGATGTAGTTCAGGATGGTGGATGGAAGAAGACAGGGATCGGCGTGAGTGGAACTCGTGCTTTTATTTAAATATCAAAAACCCAAAACAATACTATCCATCAAAAACTAAACAATACCCTCGCCACAGCCACTATCATGCGATCAAACGACTACAATGGCCAAATATTATCCAATTGAATGTGTCTATGATGGCCAATCATTTTTCCATGCACCTATAATGGCCGAAAATGATCAAATTTAATATTTGAATGTACCTGCAAATTGTCCAAAAACATTTCATGCACATATGATTGCTAGAAATGTTCAAATGTGTATATGATGGCCCGAACATGATTGACTTTTGAACAAATTGAAAGTGACTGTGAAGGCCAAAAATGTTTGCATGCTCTGATGGGCAAAAAACAATCAAATCAGATGTTTCTGTACCTATAATGGCCATATATTATTGAAATGAATGTTTGATTGTACCTACGATGGCCAAAAATGTTCCATTCAAGTGTTTAAATGTGCCTACAAGAGTTGAAAACATTCAAAACAAAGCACATTGAAAGGCCACAAATGTTTGAATGCACCTGTGATTGCTTAAAACAATTAAATCATGTTTTTTATGTGCTTACAATGACCAAAATGATTGAATTGAACATTTTAATGTTCCTTTTAATGCTCCTAAAAACATTCAAATCAGATATTCAAGCATGTACATGATGGCCAAAAATGATCGAATTTAGCATTTGAATATGCCTACCATGGCCATAAATGTTTGGATACACCCATGATGTCCAAAAACGATGAAATTAGATGTTCAAATGTGCCGACAATGTTCATAAGTGTTTCGTTACTCTGATGCCTGTTTGTGTCTGTAGGCCGTGTATTCGGTGTCCGTGTCTGAAGACGTCCCCCTGAATAAGCAAATCCTCCAAGTCAAAGCCACAGATGCTGACGCCGGCTCAAACGCACAGATCCAGTTCTCTCTGTTGGGTTCTGGAGCTGAAGACTTCATAATGCATCCACGCACAGGTTTGAGAGTCGTCGGGTTTAAAGATACGTCCTGTTTATGGCTTTGCTCTTCGCTTATGAGACTCTTTCTTGCACTGCAGGCGAGCTGAGGACAGCTGTGGCGCTGGACCGTGAAAAGGTCGCTCGGTACTCTCTGGTTGCCCGTGCGACGGATGGCGGCGGTTTGTGGTGTGAAGCTGAGGTGACGGTGGTTCTCTTGGACGTGAATGACAGTCCTCCGATGTTTAGCATGCCCCATTACACCACTAGCGTCTATGAGAACACAGCCACTAAAGCTCTGCTGACCCGGATACAAGCCATAGACCCTGACCTCGGTACGAGCATGTACCACTTCTGTACCTGTAGTCTCATATGCTTTCATTGTAAAACTTTTTTCAATAACTCTAATAGAGTATTTAAGCTTCATCCACTAAGTATCTATCACTGGCAAAGCCTAGCAATTAACTTAGAAAATGCTACCAATGTGGTAAAACATGCTAGCAAAATGTTAATTCATGTTAACAAAGTGTTACATATTGCTAACACCGTTAATTCAAGCTAGCAAAGTGTTAAAGCATGTTAATAAACGTTAGCAAATGAGTTAAATCATGTTAGCAATGCTCTTAAACGTGTTAGAAACATGTTAATTCATGTTAGCAATATGTTAAAACCTGTTATTTTTATACCATCAGTATTAAATTGTTAGCAACATGTTAATTAATGCTAACAACATATTCAAACATGCTAGTAAAATGCTGTCATGATTGCAGCATGCTAAAAGATGTTAACAACATGCTAATTAATGCTAAAAGTGTGAATAAAACATGCTATCAATATGTTAATTCATGATAGCAATGTGTTAAACATGATAGCAAACTGTTTTTTCATATTAACAACGTGCATGCATGCTTTAACAACATGTTAGTAACATGTTAAATAATGTTAACAACATGTTAATTCATGGTAAAAAAAAATGTTGCATGTAATTTCATGTTAGCAATGTGTTAAAACCTGCTAAATCATGCTAGCAAACAAGTTAAATCATCCTAACAGCATGTTAAATCATGTTAGCAAACATGTCAATTGCTAACAATATTTGAATGCACTGACCTTCGACAGCATGACAATTTTACCATTTTAGTCAATAATGCTAAAAGAGTCAACTAGCTTATAGCTATTAATAAGCAGTTTTGACCATCTAGAAACCAAGTTAATCTCTAAAAACTAAATATTTTTGGTGTAGTAGATCTAGAATCCTGCATGTGTTTTATTTTGCAGGTGTTAATCGTAAAGTGGTTTATTCCCTTGTTGACTCGGCTGATGGATTCTTCTCCATTGATAAATCATCCGGGATTGTGGTTTTGGAGCGTTTGTTGGACCGTGAGGTTCAGTCTTCGTACCATATAACGGTTCGTGCATCAGATCAAGGAGTTCCTGTTCACCTTTCCTCTCTGGCGAACATAACGATCACAGTTCTGGACATTAACGACAACCCGCCCGTGTTTGAGAGGAGGGACTATCTGGCAACGCTTCCTGAAGATGTCGCAGTGGGTACGGAAGTGGTACAAGTTTACGCGGCGAGTAAAGATATTGGCACCAATGCTGATATTTACTACAACATCAGATCCGGAAACCAACAGGGCCATTTCACCATTAACATCAATACAGGTGAGATGCATTACATAAGAATATGTACACTACACAGAAATGTCAATGCTACATCAATCCTTCTTCCAAAAAGTGTTTTTGTCTTACCCTGATTGTCTATGATAAGCCTATTATAAGTGTTTATATTTTAGACCTGTCGGGATAGTTTTCACAGGAAATTACGTACATACGTCCAGTGGTGGAATGTAACGAAGTAAAAATACTTCGTTACTTTACTTAAGTACATTTTTCACGTATCTGTACTTTACTTAAGTAGAATCAATAGTGCATACTTTTTACTTTTACTTCCTTACTTTTTGCAGCAATTATTATACTTTCTACTCCACTACATTTCTACAATGTTTCGTTACATTTTCGTTACATTTTCTGATCAGTTTTTCCCCCTGCTAAAACAGGGATTGAAAAAATCTCCATGTTTTCGGTGCTGACGCGTTCATGAAACATGTAGGCCTACCGGTGGCGCTGCCAATAAAGCACCTAAAAGCTGTCACAAAGAACCGGTGGCGCTGCCAATAAAGCACCTAAAAGCTGTCAATGATTATGAATATGTAAAATATAACAAGGAGACATTTTAATTGTTTATTAATAAACAAGTGTTTCCTGCTGTGTCAGTGTCAGCAGCAAAGATGAAGTTGACGATGCTGACGCGCGATTTTTGCAGTGAACTCGCCAGAGATAAATGCACATTTCATACGGATTACATGCAGAGAACAGTCTGTTTTCTTTCTGTTTGAATTGTTCTGTTTAAAAGTAGACATTTCAGGCTTTCTATATATACTCGTCTCAGGTCTGTGAGGCAAGTACAGACCTGAGTTTCGGTTTGTTTCTCCAGTTCACGCGCTGGCGCCTCCGTGACCTGATTATCTATTTTCTGCTATATTTACTTATTTATTAAATCCAGGCAATTGGTTGATGAAACATTGATTAAAATTAAGATACAATTAATACAAAACGAAATTTACTTTAAAGAAGGGCTTTCTATTTGAGTTCTCTGTAAACGTTTTAAAGCAGTATTTTAGTGCCGCTTTCAGAGCGCTCACGTAATGGAGAACTGACACGTCTGTAACATTGTTTTTTCCTAATAAAATATTCATTTTATTTTTTGTGTTCACATTTATGTTCTGTGGAGAGCCAACCCTTCTTCATCCGATGTGTATATTAGCCTACTTTTGGTGTGCGCAGTGAAATTCACAGAATTACAAAAAAATATTTTGCCACCTAAAAGTTAGAGATGTTTTTGTGTTACGTCCCTTATGGACCTCCCTCATATTAAATATAAAACGCATGTGTCTGTAGACTGATATTTTTCTAATGTCTGGACTTCTTTATTAAGGGAATATGGATATATAAGTTTCAATTGGTATTAAATGCATTTTCTGAGAACTTATATTTCAAGTTTTTACTGCAAATGTCACATCCATAACGCTGGGATTGCCCAATTTTAACGAATTTATCCTAAACTAGTTTTGTGGTGTAGGTCTATGTACTGTATAATGTTAACTTCAAATAAGGGCCCGTCGTCTGCCTTCACACCGGGACACAGGTTCGTGGATCTGAGTGTCGCGATTTCGGTTTCATATTGCATATTGTTACAGCCCTAATTAGGCCTATTAGAATATAGACATTAAGATAATAAATTGTTATGCAAGTACTTTTACTTTTAATACTTAAAGTACATTTAAAATCAGGTACTTTTTACTTTTTACTTAAGTAGGGTTTTCATTGTTGTACTTTTACTTTTACTAAAGTAAATATGTCTCTGGTTATTTGTACTTTTACTTAAGTACTGAGATTCAGTACTTCCTCCACCACTGCATACGTCACTCGCCTGTATATCTTGTCATATCCGTAAATAGAGAAAAGTTGCTCCAGCTACTTTGACATGTGTCTGGTGTGTGAGTGGCAGAGGTTAGTTTTCACAACGAGCGAGAAAGGTTGACATGGGGCAGATAAATCTCCAACCTCCGGAAAATTACCTGTTTAAAACAAACGCCAAACAGAGAAGTGTCTGCTGGCAAAAAGAGAACCAGACAGAGCTTTTAATAAAACCAGAATCTACAGTGTACTAAAACATGTTAGCAACATCCTAATTAATGCTAACAACATGCTAATTCATGCTAGCAACGTGTTAAATCAAGGCAAGGCAAGTTTATTTATATTGCACATTTCATACACTATGGTAATTCAAAGTGAATATTCAATTCACAGAAAGGAATTAAAATAATCACAAAATAAAACCAAAAAAAATTTAAACAGTTATAAAAGGAATTAAAAGAGGTATAAAGATGATACATAGATAAACTTTTCATCTAGCAGAACACCGGTGTATCATATTTTTCGGTGATTACACTGTGTTCTTTCGGCGCGCCTAAGAAATCTATTGGACGTCTCTAATAGACCCGATTTGTCCCTAAAATGGGACAGGAGCTCTAGGACTGACTCACTTGGTAACCTCGGGTTTACTTCCCCCAAATCATGTTAGCAACATGCTAATTAATGTTTAAACATGCTAATTCAGGCTAACAGCATATTCAATCATGTTAGTGATTCAAAGTTTGCCCCAATGAAATTTACTCATTTAGTTATGGTTGTTGTAATACTGGAATTTATTTTCAAGGATTGAAATTAATGGGTAAAGCTACAGTAACGTCTTCAGCTAGTCAGCCTGAGATCCTTTCCATCTAAACTGGTTAGATCTTTTAAGCCTAGTAGTGAATGTTTTATGAGAGTTAGGATAATCTCTCTCTTTTTTCAGTCTTGAGAAAGAACCATATTCATCCACACAGTCACAGAGCCGAAGCACAACCAAAACAATGTTCTTCCGCAAAATACATGCAGTTTGGTTTTTTAACTGCTAGAGGGCCAAAAGTTACATAGTGTACCTTTTTAAATTAAATATTCAAATGTGCATATGATGTCCAACATTTTTTTTATTGATATAATATATTTATATAATAGTTATAATAAAAAAAAGATTTATTTATCTGATATATTCAGTCTGTATTGAGTTAAATGTTTACCCGTGTGCCGTGTACAGGTGCCATCTCAGTATCTCGACCGCTAGACTTTGAGTCCTGCAAGGATTATTTCCTGACGGTGGAGGCCACGGATGGCGGAACTCCGCCCCTCGGTGCTGTTACCATGGTGAACATCAACCTGACGGATGTCAATGACAACGCCCCCATGTTCAGCCGCGACGCCTACAGCGTGTCTATTAGTGAGGACGCTAACATAGGAGACACTGTGGTCAAGGTAAGAGGTCATGAAATTCACAACGGTGTTATTTTTGTCTTTTGAGATCCGCCTTATAATTCTGCCTTTTGTCACGGTTGCCTAGGTGACCGCGGAGGACGTCGACAGTCAAGCGAATGGCGACATCCTGTATTCCATCGTCAGTGGCGACCGTGAGAACCAGTTCTTCATCGAGCCAATCACGGGCCAGATCAAAGTCAACAAGCAGCTGGATCGAGAAACGGTGAGGAACATGGGACAAAATCCCACAGATCAGGGAACAGACGAAATTAAATATTTCACGGCAGACATCCACACATGAAAGCCTTTAATAACAGAGTTGGTTGTAGGGATTAATTTTTTATTAAAAAATATTATCCTTGTGTCTGTGATTAAGATAATGGTATTACACCTGTAAAACCGTTATATAAGAGATAAAAAAAGGCGGGAGAGATTATCATTGATCGAGTGACTGAGACAGACTCTGCTATATTTTTAACATAAATGTATGTTTCAAACTTCATTTGTATTTGCATAAGGTTTTTTTCAAGTGGCACATAATGTTATATCCCTGCGACCACGAGATGGAGCTAAAGCTTCTTTGGATGATATGCAAAGTTTCCTTTTTTACTCTCATGTCAATTAGCTTAATGAAGTCATTGTTGTTTTCAGCTTACCGAGTCTGTTCAATTATAGACGGTTAAAGGGGGGTCGGATCATTTCCTGGCTCTTTTGAAATACGACTTTGATGTATGGTGTAGACATACTCTATTAACTCTCTATGTAAATCCTCTCCAAAGTCCATTAATTGTAACTAAGCTGCAAAAAAAGATAGAAAATATAATGATTCATTTAGGAATGAAAATGAAAAGGGAAAAGAATCCCTTCTGAATAGTTTAACATTATGAGTGGAGTTTTGGGAGAAAATAAAATGCCATAAATGTCTAAAATTCAGTCCCTTTTTAATGAACAGAGAGAAAATGAAATGAGGATAACATTTTAGGAAAAGAAAATTAAAAAATGTCTGACTTCCTGTTGCGTTTAGGGCTTCGCTCCAAGAATCTTTTTCGTAGGTATTGGGACATTACATTTATTTGGCGTTTTCCGTACACGTATAAGGAACGTAGCAGGAGGAGAGATTCGTTGAAATATTGTAGGTGGCGCTGTTGAGCCATTTTGCCACACCTAATTCTGAAACTCACATCAGATGTAAATTATCCCCAGTTCTGACACGTGCAAAGTTTCGAGAGCTTTCAAGCATGTTTAGGACCTTAAAAATGTGAGGCTCTCATTTCGGAGAAGAAGAAGAATAAAGATTCCAAGGTCTTGGACGTTTAAAAAAAGAGTTACAAACTGAGTTTGTGTGCCTGTATGTATAGAGCTTCAGATGATCTGTCAGCTTCTCGTGGATTATTTATGACACTGGCAAAGTGAAAGAGAATATATGGATGTGTGTTCATCTCTCTTTACTTTGTACTCTCTTTTCATCTCTTATTCTGTATGTTTTTACCTCCCTCTCTCTCTCTCTCTCTCTCTCTCTCTCTCTCTCTCTCTCTCTTTTTACCTCCCTCCCTCTCTCTCTCTCTCTCTCTCTCTCTCTCTCTCTCTCTCTCTCTCTCTCTCTCTCTCTCTCTCTCTCTCTTTTTACCTCCCTCCCTCTCTCTCTCTCTCTCTCTCTCTCTCTCTCTCTCTCTCTCTCTCTCTCTCTCTCTCTCTCTCTGTATCTGTAGATGGCTGGTTACTCGTTGTCCATCAGAGCTCTTGACAGCGGGACGCCGGCCATGTCCTCAACAGTTCAGGTCAACATCGACATCTCTGACGTCAACGACAACCCGCCCACCTTCACCCCAGCCAATCACACCGCGGTTATACAGGTACGATAATGAGCGACGGGTAAATCAGCCAATCACATCCGAGTCATTTCATCAGTTTAACACAAGCTTTTACCCAACAACAGGAGAACAAGCCTTTGGGAACGAGTGTCCTGCAGCTGTCCGTCGTCGATAGGGACGCCAGCCACAACGGCGCCCCTTTCCACTTCCATATCCTGGCAGGAAATGAGGGGGCGTGGTTTAAACTGGATAGAGAGGGGCTGTTGACGTCCAATCGGGTGTTTCGTAGGTCAGAGGGCACAGAATACATCATTCATGTGCAGGTAATGAGAAATGCTGGGGGGGAAAAATTGTAAATGTAACTATGTAAACCTTGATTATACACTACCGTCCAAACATTTATGGTTGGTAAAATTATTTTTTTATATATATATATATATATATATATATATATATATATATATATATATATATATATATTATTCCATATAAGGAAGTCTCTTGTGCTCAATTGATTAAAAAAATACAGTAGAACTGTAATATTGTGAAATATTATTACAATTTAAGGTAACTATTTGCTATTTGAATATATTTTAAGATCGTAGACGTAGTGAACAAAAACGCCCATTGCATAACACCGACAGCTCTGCGTGTCCTGAGGCTTCCTACACCATAAACTAAACACAGTAACGAACAATGACGTCGATTTTACCATATTAATGCGAGCGCGAGTCCGGTGATGAAATATTAGAAGAACTAGTTATTCAACCTCCATCGCAAGGACGACTCGATAATAGTGGCCCACAGCTGATCAGCAGAAGTATTTCAGTTAGACAGTGATAATGAGAGTTAGCAGGAGACCTACACAATATAAAACTCAAAACTAAGTATTTTGAACACCATCTTTCAAGAGCAAGCGGTTTGTGAATCCTGCATTGAACTCCCGAGATTTGAGAAGCAGTCGTCTATACTATAAAATAAAGGGAACACAGAAATAGTTTAGGATTATACTGCTGTGATATCTTGGTAAAGATGAAATTTAACCACTGATTCTTCACATGCTCATCCTTGGGGAGTGAAAAATAACTGGCTTTACCTTCACATCATGCACAGTGCCGTCTTCTGGTTTGAGGTTTAAGTTTCCCTCGAGTGCACGCGCAATAACTGGGCGCGGCCAATATGCTAATGTTTCGTATCTACATCACTACGAAACGGCTAATGACTCGTTTCAAAAACAATTCATTTCATAGACTCAGAGTCAACTCTCACTTTTGAAAGACAATAACTTTATATACGGTGCACTTTCAGATATAAAACTTTGCAGGATGTTTTCATTCACTTAGAGCTTCATTACACACTACACGAACAGTCATTTTCAAAAATCCATGATAGGGGCCCTTTAAGTTTTCAGTGTCACATGATCCTTCTAATATGGTGATTTGATGATCTAGAAACATTTGTTATTATTATCAATGTTGAAAACAGTTGTGCTGCTTCATACTTGTGTGGAAACTGATACTTTCTTTCAAAATTGTTTGAACAGTGAGTTCAAATGAACAGCATTTTTTTTTTATCTAAATCTTTATGAAACATTGTAACGCACACATTATAAATGACTTACTGTCACTACTTACTTTTTACCCTTATATGATTTATGCAAATGACACAGTTATTATATTTTAAAACAAGCTTTACATTTTAATCAAATCACACACACATTTCAATTTCACATAATCCTTCTGTACGCTCTAGTTGTTCTGTGTTTTGATAGACACTTGATTCAGCCAATCACTGTCTGCGGTTTCACACCCTAGGCCAGTGATTCGGGTCGGCCGCCCCTGTCGTCGATGGCGAGCGTGTTGGTGCGTGTGATAGAGGAGAGCGTCCACAAGCCAGTGGCGTCACCTTTACACGTGCACATAGTCACCATGGAGGACGAGTTTCCAGGAGGTGTAATCGGTCAGATACACGCGACAGACCAAGATGCATTTGATATACTGACCTACGGACACACACACCAGCAGAGCAGCCTTTTCAAGGTATTTGAGTGTGTGTTCCATTGGTTTGCCTTTTCTTTACGCACACCATGTCGTATTTGTTTTTTGACAGTTTATCATCTTTTAGAGCAGGGGTTCCCAAACTGTTTAGTCTGCTAAACCCCTACAACAATTTTTTTTTCTTTGAGATTCAAATAATTGTTTATCTGTACCAATCAAAAGTAGTAATTTTTACAGTAACACTTTATTTTGATGGTCCCTTTTGAACATTCTGTTCACTATCAGTAACTTTGCAACTACATGTCAACTAACTGTAATTAGAATATTAGTAGACTGTCTGCTTAATATCTGCTAACTCTTTATTTTGATGGTCCCCCAACAGATATTCTAATGATTATAAGTAACTTTGCAACTACATGTCAACTTATTCTTACCCTAACCCTACCAGTCTATTAATACTCTACTAATACTCTAACGAGAGTTAGTTGACATGTAGGAGCAACTTTACTTATAGCCAACGGAATGTGTTAAAGGGACCATCAAAATAAAGTGAAACCGTTTTTACAGTTTATTTTGTTACTTTTTAGAAAGATAATAAAGTCATTATGAAATTAGGAAAAAATAACACTGGAAAAATGGAAATTATGCTAGATAAACAATTGTTTTCAAATAAAAATGATCTTCTATCTTCGCTTTTTCAAGGTTCATGCTAAAACTTTTTTTTATTTTAGTTTTGTAAAGAAATTTGTATTCGTAAAATATTTATAATATCTAATTTCAAGCATTTAAGTATAAACTTCTATATTAAATGTTTTTATAATTATGAGAATCATTAAACCTTTGATTTTTTTTATATTTTTTATTTTTATATTTATTTTTTATTTTTATTTTTATATTTTATATATAAATATGAAATATATTTTTTATTATTATTTTTTATTTAATATTTAAAACAAATTTTTTTAACTTATTTATTATTATTTATTTATTTATTTATTTATTTTTTAGTTGAGTTGTCAATATTTTTGGTCCATTTTCCCATAAGAAAAAGAATATCAAATTTAATGTATATTTACTAAAATGTATTTTTACTCATTGTACTTAATCTATTTTAGACGTTACAAGTGTACTAATAACTATAAATTATGCATAATTACATGCAACTAACCCCAAACCATACTAATCCTATAGTAAGTACATGTACATGAGTAAGTACATGTTTTTGACCATGTACTTACTCATGTACATGTACTTACTATAGGATTAGTATGGTTTGGGGTTAGTTGCATGTAATTATGCATAATTTATAGTTATTAGTACACTTGTAACGTGTAACAAGGAAATAAAGTGTAACCTTGTGTTTTTCTCTTCCAGGTCAGCCCTCGAGATGGTCGAATCATCGCTCTGAGTGGGTTGGACGCGGGCCGCTACACCCTCAACGCTACTGTGACCGACGGCCGCTTCACGGTGAGCGTGCCCGTGAGCGTGCATGTGGAGCAGGCCTCGGTCGAGATGCTCCACGACGCCGTGACGGTCCGTTTCGACCGCGTCTCCCCTCACGACTTCGTGTCCCGTCACCTCCCTTCGGTCAAACGCGTCCTGTCCGGTGTCATGGCGACGGCCCGCCCCGACGCTCTGCACGTGCTCAGTGTGCAGCCCGTGGAGTCCACGGGGCAACTGGACCTGCTGGTGGCGGTGGAGACGGCGGACGGCGGCGGGTTCTACAAGGCGGCGTTCGTGACGCAGAAGCTGAGCTCGGCCCGACGCCAGCTGGACCAGGTCCTGAGGGTGTCTGCGGTTCTGGATAAGAACTGCTCAGGTCTGGACTGCAGGGAGGCCCAGTGTGAACAAACCATCACGCTGGACTCACACAGTCTGCTCACGTACAGCTCCACCAAAACCAGCTTTGTGTCGCCCAAGTTTCACAGGAAAACACGATGCGTGTGCAGCGGTGAGTGTTCAGCCCCTTTCACACTGCAATCCGGTTAACTTAAACTTACCCTCACACTCTATATAAAAACAGACCCAGCTAACCTATGTCAGATGTCCTTCAGAGGGTCTCCTAAGCCACGCCTCCTACAAAACACATGAACGCACACACCAGATTCTGCAAAGCGTCATAAGAGACGATGGTTAACCTACCTCATGTCTCAAAGCACATACCATTACAATAATAATGAACATAAAGTACTTAAAGAGCTCTTACATGTACCACCTGACTGCTGCAGTTTAACTAGTGTAGCCATTGAAACTCCAAAATTCGAGTCACAAACCGCTCAGAGTATAATTTCACAGGTTTCCATCTCTTCCAAATTACAGTAGTTATGGCGTGAACGCAGCATAAACTCATTGTTTTGGTTCAGGAGGAACTGTAAAAGGTGGCAGCTCTTTCCTTTGTGGTGCTCAGTGACTGACGTCTGTCTAACTCATAGCATGAAATGCACTGATGAGGTGTGATGTCTGCGCGAACAAGTGCATGGAGATATGTAAAAATACATATGTTGACAGGTAGATAGGACATCCTATCAACTGAATGCAATGATTCACAGAACATTTTATGGTCCTACGACTTCCACAGACTGTATTATTCCAATAAATATATATATATATATATGAACCAAACAATGTGAACAGAAACACGTTTTTAGAGTTGTGGCCATTTAAATTAAGCATGTTCTTCAAAAATAAAAGTTTGTGGTCAATTATAGCTTGTATAATTCGGGCTAACAGTACACCACTACTTGATTTGGAATGGTCATTTCTTCTGTTTCTCTCAGACGGGAGTTGTTCTGCTGCGTCGGAGGTGTGTGTGGACATGAGATGTCCTGGTGACATGCAGTGCGTGGGAACGGACAGCAGCAGGGGGCCGTACGCGTGCCAGTGTCCACCGGGGAAACTGGGAGAGTGTGCGGGTAACCTTTGACCCCTGTGTGAAACCTCTTTATATGTCATATATTATGTGGCACCTTCTGGAAATATTTCCTTTTCTCTCTGTGTGTTCTTCAGGACACACCTCTCTGAGCTTCTCTGGGAACAGTTATATCAAGTACAGAGTGACGGATGGCGAGAGAAGCGGAGAGATGAAGTTAGCCCTCCGGATCAGAACGCTGCAGAGCAAGGGAATCATCATGTACACGCGTGCAGATCCGTGCAGCGTGCTGAAGGTACCGCGCTCACATTAACACTCAATACAACACGCTTACATGCCCATATCATTCATTTACTTTGTTCTAGTCACTGTTTAACAGGGAAATCAGGTTAAAGAGTTATGAAACCCTAAATCACAATTTTGAGAGGTTAACAGGCATCAAAAGTTTGAGGGTGCTTTTATATCTAAATTGAACTCAGTCCATAAGTGATTAACTTTACACAGTTATAGAACCAAACTGAATGAACAACTGATTTCAACTGAACAATGACTGAACAATTACTATTGTCTTTGTAAAGCTGCTTTACAGCAGAATTAAATTCAGTTTGCATAGTGTAATCGTTATTTTCCTGTTTATCACTGTAAAGCTGCATTGAAACAATCATAACAATAATTCATTGAATCGTAAAAATGAAAAATTACAGTAATTTTAAAATCAAAATAAAACGCTTACTAAGAAGATGACAATTTATTTGTTTATCTACATGTCATGTGACCATTTATAAACATCATTAACTGCCCTATCATATACCCAACACAATGCACCGCCAGGTGTGACGCAAGTGTTTTGTGCTAGTTTCAGCCTGACGCAGTTATCATTTTCACGTCACATTGTTTAAATAGCTAATGCATTTGCTCCCATCGGTGATCCCATGGGCTGCTGGTCTGAAAACGAGGTGTGTTCAGCCGCATTGTTGGCACGTTGCTATTTTGAGGCAACTGAAATAGACTGCACCAGTGACCAACTGAAACCTGATCTAAAGTCAGTTTTTATTTAAAGAGCGCGCTAGTAATATGCGGCTATAGGCGGGTCCACAAAGTATATGCGCGTATACTTTGTCCTGTAGATGGTCTGCTCGTGAGCTTTAACCTCGCGCACGATCAGATCCGTTTCCTCGCTAGAGAAGCATTCAGTTTTTCCACATGCAAATGTAAATAGCGAATCCTCCATGGCACGAGTGCAACTGGCTTTCAATGAGAATGGGAGATGAGACTCTGATTGGTTTATTGCACGTTACGCCCAAAACACACCCATTACTCATTAAGAGAATAGAGACAACCCTTTTAGACCATGCGCCGGGAGCACCGACATTCACATTTTTCTTGTTATTAAACTAGCAAAAGTGGATTCAGACACGCCCTAAGTGCACCTGCGCTTTAGACCATGCTCTTAGATCCTTAAAATAGGGCCCAAAATCTCAGGGTGGACTTCAAGTAAATATTTTAGGTAAAAATTTGTTTGGCTATCAAAAAGTTTGAGAACCTCTGGTTAAGGGAATCGCGCTACACTGGTCGTATTATGTTTATTTTTACATATTCAATGCCCAATTCTAATGCTTCACATTTAACATACAGTTGACTGACAGTATCTGCATTTGATTGACAGATCGAAGAGGGAAAGTTGTGGTTCCAGTTGGATTGCAGCAACAGTCCCAGGAGCATCGGGATCTCTGGCCGGCCGGTTAACGACGGGAACTGGCATCATGTGGTCCTGGAGCTGCGTGGGAACTACAGCAGCCTCTCGCTAGACGACATGTACGTGGAGCGGCGTCTGGCCACGGCCAAGTACCGTCCTTTAGGAGCAGATTTGTCCATTTATTTCGGGGCGCAGGTGTCGCCTCCGGACGCCCGCAGCTTGACGGAAAGGAAAGGTCCGCGGGTCACCAATGGCTTTCAGGGCTGTCTAGACTCCGTGGTTCTGAACGATAACGAACTCCCGCTGCAGAACAAACGCAGCCCGTACGCGGAGGTGGTGGGACTCACGGATCTCAAGTTGGGATGCGTTCTGTACCCGGACGCGTGTGCCGCCCAGCCCTGCCTCAACGGTGCCACCTGCATCAGCCTGCCGTCTGGAGGTGTGTGTGTGTGTGTGTGCAGGCCCTCCTCCAGAAATATCTGGTTTTAGGATTGCGATGAGATTCATCTTAATGTTATAATTAATCCTCCTGGTTGCTTCAGTTTCTCTCCAGTTAATCTGCTTCTGTGATGTAATTACTCTGGTTAATAAGCTTTGCTCAGTTTTGGCTTCAGTCAAATCAGCTTAGCTTCTGTCTGCTAAGTGAACTTCTTATTCACATCTACTGAGTCTGATGGAGACCAAATGACCAATTATGATGATTAAATCAGCTCTTGCTTTCCACGTGCTCTCTAGTGAATCACGTCTCTCCTCATCTTCTGTCCTCTCCTTGTCTTTTCTCTTTGCATTTCTTCTAGTTTTGTTTCATTCCCTTTCATCTTTCCCCTTATAACCTTGTCTCCTCTCGTCTCCTCTCCTCTCGTCTCCTCTCCTCTCGTCTCCTCTCGTCTCCTCTCCTCTCGTCTCCTCTCCTCTCCTCTCGTCTCCTCTCCTCTCCTCTCCTCTCGTCTCCTCTCGTCTCCTCTCCTCTCCTCTCCTCTCCTCTCGTCTCCTCTCCTCTCGTCTCGTCTCCTCTCCTCTCCTCTCCTCTCGTCTCCTCTCCTCTCGTCTCCTCTCGTCTCCTCTCCTCTCCTCTCGTCTCCTCTCCTCTCGTCTCCTCTCCTCTCGTCTCCTCTCCTCTCCTCTCGTCTCCTCTCCTCTCGTCTCCTCTCGTCTCCTCTCGTCTCCTCTCGTCTCCTCTCCTCTCGTCTCCTCTCCTCTCCTCTCCTCTCGTCTCGTCTCCTCTCCTCTCCTCTCGTCTCCTCTCCTCTCCTCTCGTCTCCTCTCGTCTCCTCTCCTCTCCTCTCCTCTCGTCTCCTCTCCTCTCTTCTCCTCTCCTCTCCTCTCCTCTCCTCTCCTCTCCTCTCGTCTCCTCTCCTCTCGTCTCCTCTCCTCTCGTCTCCTCTCCTCTCCTCTCGTCTCCTCTCCTCTCCTCTCGTCTCCTCTCCTCTCGTCTCCTCTCGTCTCCTCTCGTCTCGTCTCCTCTCGTCTCCTCTCTTCTCTTCTCCTCTCTTCTCCTCTCTTCTCCTCTCTTCTCCTCTCTTCTCCTCTCCTCTCCTCTCTTCTCCTCTCTTCTCCTCTCTTCTCCTCTCTTCTCCTCTCTTCTCTTCTCCTCTCTTCTCCTCTTTTCTCCTCTCCTCTCTTCTCCTCTCTTCTCCTCTCCTCTCTTCTCCTCTTTTCTCCTCTCCTCTCCTCTCTTCTCCTCTCTTCTCCTCTCCTCTCTTCTCCTCTTTTCTCCTCTCCTCTCCTCTCTTCTCCTCTCTTCTCCTCTCCTCTCGTCTCCTCTCCTCTCCTCTCGTCTCCTCTCTTCTCCTCTCCTCTCCTCTCGTCTCCTCTCCTCTCGTCTCCTCTCCTCTCGTCTCCTCTCGTCTCCTCTCGTCTCCTCTCTTCTCTTCTCCTCTCTTCTCCTCTCTTCTCCTCTCCTCTCCTCTCTTCTCCTCTCTTCTCCTCTCTTCTCCTCTCTTCTCCTCTCTTCTCTTCTCCTCTCTTCTCCTCTTTTCTCCTCTCCTCTCTTCTCCTCTCTTCTCCTCTCCTCTCTTCTCCTCTTTTCTCCTCTCCTCTCCTCTCTTCTCCTCTCTTCTCCTCTCCTCTCTTCTCCTCTTTTCTCCTCTCCTCTCCTCTCTTCTCCTCTTTTCTCCTCTCCTCTCCTCTCTTCTCCTCTCCTCTCGTCTCCTCTCTTCTCCTCTCCTCTCTTCTCCTCTCCTCTCTTCTCCTCTCTTCTCCTCTCTTCTCCTCTCTTCTCCTCTCTTCTCTTCTCCTCTCTTCTCCTCTTTTCTCCTCTCCTCTCTTCTCCTCTCTTCTCCTCTCCTCTCTTCTCCTCTTTTCTCCTCTCCTCTCCTCTCTTCTCCTCTCCTCTCCTCTCTTCTCCTCTCCTCTCTTCTCCTCTCCTCTCTTCTCCTCTCTTCTCCTCTCTTCTCTTCTCCTCTCTTCTCTTCTCCTCTCGTCTCCTCTCTTCTCCTCTCCTCTCCTCTCTTCTCGTCTCCTCTTCTCCTCTCCTCTCTTCTCCTCTCCTCTCCTCTCTTCTCCTCTCCTCTCTTCTCCTCTCTTCTCCTCTCTTCTCTTCTCCTCTCTTCTCTTCTCCTCTCGTCTCCTCTCTTCTCCTCTCCTCTCCTCTCTTCTCGTCTCCTCTCTTCTCCTCTCTTCTCCTCTTCTCTCCTCTCCTCTCCTCTCCTCTCCTCTCCTCTCCTCTCTTCTCCTCTCCTCTCTTCTCCTCTTTTCTCCTCTCCTCTCCTCTCTTCTCCTCTCCTCTCTTCTCCTCTCCTCTCTTCTCCTCTCTTCTCTTCTCCTCTCTTCTCTTCTCCTCTCTTCTCTTCTCCTCTCTTCTCTTCTCCTCTCGTCTCCTCTCTTCTCCTCTCCTCTCTTCTCCTCTCTTCTCCTCTCTTCTCCTCTCTTCTCCTCTTCTCTCCTCTCCTCTCCTCTCTTCTCGTCTCCTCTCCTCTCCTCTCCTCTCTTCTCCTCTCTTCTCTTCTCCTCTCCTCTCTTCTCATCTCTTCTCCTCTCTTCTCTTCTCCTCTCTTCTCTTCTCCTCTCGTCTCCTCTCTTCTCCTCTCCTCTTCTCTCCTCTCCTCTCTTCTCTTCTCCTCTCTTCTCGTCTCCTCTCTTCTCCTCTCTTCTCCTCTCTTCTCCTCTCCTCTCTTCTCTTCTCCTCTCGTCTCCTCTCTTCTCCTCTTCTCTCCTCTCCTCTCTTCTCTTCTCCTCTCTTCTCCTCTCCTCTCTTCTCCTCTCCTCTCTTCTCCTCTCCTCTTCTCTCCTCTCTTCTCCTCTCTTCTCCTCTCTTCTCTTCTCTTCTCTTCTCCTCTCTTTTCCTCTCGTCTCGTCTCCTCTCTTCTCCTCTTCTCTCCTCTCCTCTCCTCTCTTCCCCTCTCTTCCCCTCTCTTCTCCTCTCCACTCTTCTCTTCTCCTCTCCTCTCCTCTCTTCTCCTCTCTTCTCCTCTCCTCTCTTCTCCTCTCCTCTCCTCTCCTCTCCTCTCCTCTCTTCTCTTCTCCTCTCTTCTCCTCTCCTCTCTTCTCCTCTTCTCTTCTCCTCTCTTCTCCTCTCTTCTCCTCTCTTCTCTCGTCTCTTCTCCTCTCGTCTCTTCTCCTCTCTTCTCCTCTCATCTCGTCTCCTCTCTTCTCCTCTCTTCTCCTCTCCACTCTTCTCCTCTTGTTTCCTCTCCTCTCTTCTCTCGTCTCCTCTCCTCTCTTCTCCTCTCTTCTCCTCTCGTCTCCTCTCCACTCTTCTCCTCTCGTCTCCTCTCCTCTCTTCTCCTCTCCACTCTTCTCCTCTCGTCTCCTCTCCTCTCTTCTCCTCTCTTCTCTCGTCTCGTCTCCTCTCTTCTCCTCTCCTCTCTTCTCTCTCATCTCGTCTCCTGTCTTCTCCTCTCAACTCATCTCCTCTTCACTCCTCTCGTCTCGTTTCATCTCCTTTCCTCTCTTCTCCTCTCTCTTCTCTTCTCCTCTCTTCTTGTCTCATCTCGTCTCTCCTCTTTTCTTGTCTCTTCTATTTTCACATAGTACTGTTTCTTCTCATCTCACCTGTTTTTGTCTAGTCTCTTCTCATCTCATATTTCTCTCTTTGTCTCCTCTCTTTGTCTCTTCTCATCGATTTATTGTACTCGAGTCTCATTTTTTCTAATGTCATGTCACTTCTAGTCTCTTCTCTTTCCTTATTACTTATTGTCGTCTCTCTTATTTTTCCTTTTCTAGTCTCTTCGCTTCTCTATCTTAACGTCTTCATGTCTCACATCTCATGTTTTCTTCTTGTCTCACCTTTTCTTCTTGTCAGTTTCTGTTCATCTCTTCTTATCTCATCTCTTCTTTTCCTATCTCATCTATTCTTTTCATCTTATCTAATACTTTTCTCCACTTCTCATCTATTATTATCTCTTCTGTTTGTCTCTTCTTCTGTTTGTCTCTTTTCATCCCTTTTCTTTTTTCTTTTCTCTTCTTTTCTTCTCTCAACTTGTCTCTTGTTTCCCTTCTCATCTCTTCCTCCTGACTGTAGTCATCTCTCTCTCTTCCACTCGTTCACTGGCTCTGATGAATGGAGCAGTGCGTTGTGGGAGTTGCGGTGTCGTGCCATACACATCCTCTTTGAAAAGGTCGTTTGTGCAGGAGTGTCTGCCAGACGTGTGTGTGTGTGTCTGTTTGTTTGTTTGTTTTTGTGGGTAGACCTGATAAAACCAGAGCACTGTTTACTCACTGACATTTTCCACACGATTTCCCACCGGCGTGTGTCTGTGTGATTGTTTTGCAATTCATGAACAAACAGTCTGTCTTGTGTGTGTCTCTCTCAGGTTACTCCTGCAGTTGCAGTGCTCTGTTCACTGGAGGGCGCTGTGAGACCGAGATCAGTGTGTGTATGCCGAACCCATGTCAGAACGGAGGTGTGTGTAAACCCATCGGAAACGCCTTCATCTGCAGCTGCAAGAGAGGATACACCGGCGTAACGTCAGTTTACCAACATATTCAACTATGTCCTTTTAGTTATTCAGCCCACATGATCTGTGGAAGAATGTATTGAATTCCAAACTAAACCATAAAATACACTTTTCTTATTAAAAATAAATACATAAAATATTATACATATATATATATATATATATATATATATATATATATATATATATATATATATATATATATATATGTGTGTAATTTCAACACTTTTTGCAAAGTAATGAGTTACTGATATATATATATTTAAATAATATATTGTAGTGTTTAGTTATATTTATATTTTATGTTTATTAATATTTATAAATATAAATAATATATTATAAAATATAAAAAATATAGTATTTTAATACTGTTTGTAGCATTTTAACATGTATACTGCATATATACATATATTAATAATTGTAGAATATATAATGTGCAGTGTATGTATAAAATTATTTCATTTAATTATTATATTATTCTATTTATCATTTACACACTTATTCTATTTATTTTTACTCACTTATATTAAGCATAATCATACATTTATAAATACATATGCAAATATTTTATTTATATGTAATTATATTTAATATTTTAAAATATAAATAATATATCTTTTTTAAATTTTTTAGCAGAATAATGATAATTACTCTCTCTCTCTCTCTCTCTCTGTATATATATA